>JABUQX010125258.1:10000-12500 GCA_015478945.1 Trachelipus rathkii
ACAATTCTTTAATATTTATTTATTCAAAAAGAACAAAAAACAATGCGAATTTTATAAGCTGAATAATATTTATTGTCATTTTGTAAACTGTCAACATATAAGTAAGATGACCCAAATACTTACTTATATTGCCGAATCGAGAGCTGTTCTTGTCGATTTCGCGATAAGACAAATTTTAGTTTTCGATATGACAAATGTTCGATGATATAGCATTTGAAAGGCAATCTTGACAAAACGAAAGCGACTTAAATAATTCATATATTCCGTCTATTATTATTATTATTATTATTATTATTATTATTATTATTATTATTATTATTATTATTATTATTATTATTATTATTATTATTATTATTATTATTATAAAAGTTTTGATTTTATTTCCAATGTTCTAAATATTTATTTCTGTACATAATTTAATTTCCTTTAAATAATCTTTGAAAATAGTTTACAGGAGAAGAAGAAGATATATTTATATAAATTTCCCGACGCGTTTCGTCTCTATACTTAAGATATCTTCAGAGGATTATTTCTTGTAAGAGAATGAGTCTTTAAATTGATATATATAATTAAAATTAAATGATATTTGGTCTACCAGATATTTTATATTAAATTTATGTTACCCTTCCAATGGTTGAAAAGTGTTTTTATGTAGATATTATTATTATATTTGATATTTTTATTTTTATTATATATATATATATATATATATATATATATATATATATATATATATATATATATATATATATATATATATATATATATATATATATATATATATTCGGACTCTGCCATGCATTACGGTAACCTGCCATGCATCGACTGCAACCCATGTATTTACCGGACCCTGCCATGCATTTACGGCAACCTGCCATGCATGGACTTCACCGCACCACAACGAATAAGCCTGGAGTTCTAAACCAAATGTTCATACTTAATTCATGCAAAAGCTGTAGGACACCCCTTATATATATATATATATATATATATATATATATATATATATATATATATATATATATATATATATATATATATATATATATATATATATATATATATATTTATATATATATAATAAATATATATAAAGATATATGATATATATATATAAATATATATATATATATATATATATATGTACTAAGAGTATATATATATATATATATATATATATATATATATATATATATATATTATTATTATTATTATTTTTTTTATTATTATTATTATTAATTTTATTATTATTATTTATTAATTATTATTATTATTATTATTATTATTATTATTATTATTATTATTATTTAGGAATTCAACATCAGCCTTTGATTTTATAAAAGTTTTTGATTTTATTTCCAATGTTCTAAATATTTATTTCTGTACATAATTTAATTTCCTTAAAATAATCTTTGAAAATAATTTACAGGAGAAGAAGAAGATATATTTATTTAGATTTCCCGACGCGTTTCGTCTCTATACTTGAGACATCTTCAGAGGATTATTTCTTGTAAGAGAATGAGTCTTTAAATTGATATATAATAATTAAATTAAATGATATTTGGTCTAACAGATAATACATTAAATTTTATGTTAGTCTGGTCTGCGTGTTTTGATGTAGATATTATTATTATATTTTTATATTATTATTGTTATTATATATATATATATATATATATATATATATATATATATATATATATATATATATATATATATATATATATATATATATATATATATATATATATATATATATATATATATATATATATATATCAGGGTTGGGTTCAAGTACATTTTTTCAAGTACAAGTACAAGTACTCTAGAATTGTTCAAGTACAAGTACAAGTACTCTAGAATTTGTTCAAGTACAAGTACAAGTACAAGTACATGGTATCAAGTACAAGTACAAGTACAAGTACTTTATGAAAACTTGCATATATATATGGCCCTTCCTACTCTGTTCTGGGTGAGTAAAATTTTAAGCCATCGGCGCACAGAGATTTTTATATTTCAGCTATAGTAATATATAGCCAGGCCAGACATTATTACCTTGTTGTACGAACGAAAAAATACGAGAATCCACAGAAACTTTTCGTTTAAATAGAAAAAATAAAAATAAATTATTTTAAAAAATATATATATATATATATATATATATATATATATATATATATATATATATATATATATATATATATATATATAAATATATATATATATATATATATATATATATATATATATATATATATATATATATATATATATTAGTGATGTATTAGAACTTTATAATAATAATAATACCAATACCAATACCAATACCAATACCAATACTCTCATTGATGCTATTGGAATTCCTCGTAGCAATACCAATACCAATACCAATACTTCCTATTTAAAGATATTATGTATGAAAAAGACCACCTATTATTTATTTTATAAACTTCTCGAATGGAAGTTTCAAGAGCATTAACATATTGTTATTTTTTTTTTT
>JABUQX010125258.1:32500-37656 GCA_015478945.1 Trachelipus rathkii
AATATTTCATTAAGAAAGAAAAACTTGTTGCAAATTCCAATTGTATACAAAGATTTTTACATAAAATTATATGCCTATTCTCTCCTCTCTCTCTCTCTCTCTCTCTCTCACCTCTATCTCCCTTCCTTTCCTCTCTCTTTCTCTCGCCATTTGTAAATATATATATTTCACGAAAAACCAAAAAAAATATTATATATATATATATATATATATATATATATATATATATATATATATATATATATATATATTAGGATGTACCGGAACCAGAATTTTTGGTTCCGGCCGGAACCGGAACTTTCCGGAACCTTGAAAAAGTTCCGGCCGGAAGTTCCGGCCGGAACCGGAACTTTTCGACTTCAGCTACACCTTACATAAGCTGCGTTTCCAGAAGCCCGACTGCAGCCCGGGCGGGCACACAGGCGCACATGCATCGTTTCCAGAGCCCGTTTGCGCACTTCTACGTCACGTAAACGTCACAGTCAGGCGCCCGTTGTTAAATCCTCGATTTCGAGAATTAATAAACGGGCGGGCTGCGCAGAAGAATACTTTGTTCACAAACAAATCTTTTTACAAAACATGTGTCGGAAATGGCTTGCCAAAATTTTTTAATATTTTAGTTAACTTTTATATTAAGGATACTAATATATCGTATCATTTCATAAAATAGATACATATAAGTATAAAAGTATTGCTTACAATTGCCAGCTGATCCGACGGGCGCGCTCGGCCGTTTCCAGGTACTAAAATTTCCTGTTCTCTGATTGGTTAATGTAATTTTTTTCAATTCGAAGCGTTTCCGAGTCGATTTTGCACACGGGCTGCACTCGGGCTTCTGGAAACGCAGCTATTTTCTACTTAAAACTTGTCTGATTAACAAGTGGAGTCTCTCTAGAAGTATCTGTCATCTTGTCATATCCATACTGTGAGCTCTTAGTTCTGCAAGCCAAAATTTGGATAAGCGGATCAATAAATTTATTAAGTAAAAAAGGAATATACTATAGCTGCGTTTCCAGAAGCCCGAGTGCAGCCCGTGTGCAAAATCGACTCGGAAACGCTTCGAATTGAAAAAAATTACATTAACCAATCAGAGAACAGGAAATTTGAGTACCTGGAAACGGCCGAGCGAGCCCGTCGGATCAGCTGGCAATTGTAAACAATACTCTTATCATGGGCGTATACAGGGGGAGGGGGCAGGGGGCCCTTGTCCCCAAATCTTGGCGAAATAAAAATAATTATATTTTTGCCAGACGATGTTTTTAAAGGTTTATTAGTAGAAAACTGAAAAAGATACATCAATCGATAGATAATGAAGTAGTAATTATTAATTACAAACGTATTATAAATATTATATATATATATATATATATATATATATATATATATATATATATATATATATATATATATATATATATATATATATATATATATATATATATATATATATATATATATATATATATATATATATATATCACTCAACCTTTGCCACCCCCTAAATGAAATCCTGCCTACGCCCATGACTCTTATACTTATATGTATCTATTTTATGAAATGATACGATATATTAGTATCCTTAATATAAAAGTTAACTGAAATATTAAAAAATTTTGGCAAGCCATTTCCGACACATGTTTTGTAAAAAGATTTGTTTGTAAACAAAGTATCCTTCCGCAGCCCGCCCGTTTATTAATTCCCGAAATCGAGGATTTAACAACGGGCGCCTGACTGTGACGTTTACGTGACGTAGAAGTGCGCAAACGGGCTCTGGAAACGATGCATGTGCGCCTGTGTGCCCGCCCGGGCTGCAGTCGGGCTTCTGGAAACGCAACTTATATAAAGTTCATTGGCCCCAAAGTTTAAAAAGCTGTTTTCGGCAACATGTTTGAGGATAAGAGATGACGTTTAACTCCACAACATGGAGAGCAACTTATTTTCCTACACCACAACATTTCAAAATTCAAATAAATTCATTTTAAGTAAGAAAATTATGGAATCTTGTTTTAAAAATTTTAAAAATTTTTGCTTAAACAGTTTAGTTAATATTTTGTTTTGTAGTAGTTTCTACTTTAAAGTTAATTTCTTTTAATAATAATAATAATAATAATAATAATAATAATAATAATAATAATAATACCCTGTACAAATTTTATTTATCCCCAGGTCTAGATTCTAGAGCAGGATTGGCACAAAAAAGATCAAATATTTAAATCAACTGATTTTTTTATTTTTTTTTTTTATTAAAAATCGTGATTTTATTTTTTTTTATTTTTGTGTTTCATATTTAAGCAATTACATAATTAATGATAAGTATATTTCATCTATATATATAATAAGTAAATTCATCAATGTTGTTTCAAGTCATTTTTAATAAAGAAATAAATAAAATTAGAGTACTCAGATATTATACAGTATATAAAAAACTATATATATATATATATATATATATATATATATATATATATATATATATATATATATATATATATATATATATATATATATATATATATATATATATATATATATATATATATATATATATATATATATATAATTTAAATAACTTAATTAAACTAAATAATTATATTTACCAAACTTATTATTAATTAGGCAATAATTAGGATTATTAACTAATTTTATAAAAATAATAATTAAAAAAGCAATTTGTGTCTAAAAAAATAAAAATAAATAAAAAAATCTCAAAAAAATCAAAAATATCCCCAACCCCGTTCTAGAGTATTAAAGCTACCCGTTCGAGTGTGAAAATATTGTTTCATATTTAAAGTTTTCGAAAGTATAGAGTCGAAGGTCATTTTATCATGATATTTGTTCACATACAGTCGTCCCTCGTAGAACGCGGTCTTATAGAACGCGATCTTGCTATACCGCGGTTGGCAAAAAGATAATAAAAAGAAAAATTAAAATTACAAAAATAAAATTAAAATTCTGTAATACATATGTTAAAAAGATAAAAATTAAAATTAAAATTGCAAAAAATAAAATAAAAATAATACATACATATGTTAAGATAATGAAATGAAAAGAAAAAAAAGAAATATTTGGTGAGCTAAAAAGGCAAAAGCGTCAATTACCGATAACGATGTATTTCTCAAAAAAGCAGCCTATGCAATCTACAGATTCGGAACCGCCTTCATCTCTTACACCTTCAACTTCATTTACAATTTGAAAGAAACTATTTTTGTGCTCAATTGGCTAAACTTTAAAATTTTATATTACAGTCCTCAGGCTATTCAATTAAATATATAAAAACAATTTTATCTCCAAATTTTTAAAGGTTTGTACATTGTATATTTTTTCTTCAAAAACTAAAACTTTTTGCTCATTTTAAGATATGTAGAGTACTGTACTGTAATGTAATAAATATCCTACTAATTAACTAGTCAATAAAATATGTTTATATACTGTTCTGTAAATAACATTGTATCTGCAAATTTATTCAATTATTATTAAGGATAAATAAAATACTGCTGCTATTTTATTCACCTTATACAAAGGTAAAAATTTTAAAATTAATGATTTTTCAGGGGGTTTAAAGTTATACGCGATATCGCCTATAACGCGGGGGGTCAGGAACCTAACCCCCGCGTTCTACGAGGGACGACTGTATATCAATTTTCAATATTTTTTTATGCATAATCATAACTGTGTAAATGACAAATCAATTACTGAATTTTATTAAGAAAGACATTTGAAAAAGTAGAAAGTTCCGGTTAGTTCCGGCCGGAACCAAGCTAGTTCCGGCCGGAACCGGAACTTCCAAAAATCGAGGTTCCGGCCGGAAGTTCCGGCCGGAACCTGGTTCCGGTACATCCCTAATATATATATATATATATATATATATATATATATATATATATATATATATATATATATATATATATATATATATATATATATAAATAATATATATATATATATATATATATATATATATATATATATATATATATATATATATATATATATATATATATCTGTTACTAAATATATATATATATATATATATATATATATATATAATTAGTATTAAGATAAGGAGAAGGAGAATCCGGAAGAAGAAAAGAGAGAGAGAGAGAGAAAGAGAGAAAAACTTTCTCTTTAAGAATCTTGAATGTTTGTGTGTATGTTTGTGTGTTTGTAATTATGTGTGTGTATTTCTTCTGCGTCCTTTTTTGCCATAAGCACAAATATATGGTTCACACACACACAAACGCGAGCTCGCGCGCACACACACGCAGGAGTGTTCAAAAAGGTGAGGGTAAATAAGGTCTAAATTTTGTCCTTCGGATCTCTCTCTCTCTCTCTCTCTCTCTCTCTCCTCTCTCTCTCTCTCTCCTCACACACACACACATCAACAACACACACACACACACACACACACACACACACACATCACACAAAAGAAAATTGACATGCGAATAAATACGGTGACATACATACGTAATTTTTTTGTTTAAATATTAGGGTTTCGTAGCATTTAAAGGATATATATATATATATATATATATATAGTATATATCTGTATTATATATATATATATATATATATATATATATATATATATATATATATATATATATATATATATATATATATATATATATAAGTAGAGATATATAAACTGTATCGGTGTATTGTGCGTCTGTACGGAAGGAAGAATGAAGAATGAGTTGAAAGTATTGAATATTATTAACATATTTTGACTTTCTTTTGAAAATTATAATAATATCAGCACAGAAGCTGCCAATTTTTTATGTGTTGTTCCTTTAGGAACTATGGGGAGACTTGCGTGGTGGCGCTTGACATATCCAAATCATTTGACCGGGTATGGCACGCATCAAAGCTTAGAGCTCATGGTATTCGAGGAAAACTTTTAAATTGGATTAAAAATTGGCTTTCGGATCGTCAACAACGAGTCGTTATCAATGGTGAATGCTCTGATTGGACGAATGTTACTAGTGGTGTACCCCAAGGATCTGTCCTGGGTCCAATACTGTTCATTATATATGTAAATGACATAGATGACAATATTTTAGGCAATATTTCGAAATTTGCGGATGATACGAAACTTGGAAATCGCATAATATGTGAGAAAGATCATCAATTACTCCAAAGCGATTTGAACAAGA
>JABUQX010125259.1:0-56669 GCA_015478945.1 Trachelipus rathkii
AGGTGGCTGCAGATATTGTGGGGGTAAAGGCGGTGGGGTCAAAGGCCCTAAAGAGTGGGGTTGTTTGGTAAGAGGAAGTCTAATATTTAAAAGAAGCACATTTGGATGGGTCTTGGATTCATGAGGATGGAGGAGAATAAGTCAATCTATTTAAGAGAGCCATTGTTCAAGTTGATTTATATTATTGCAGTTTCTTATGTTAGTATTGAGTAGAGAAGTTGAAGTAAGGGATTGTTAGGTCGTCTGCATAGCTTCTAATTTTTATAGATGCTAGTTGAGGTGTGTCAAGTGCATAAAAGATTGGAATAATGTTGGAGATTAGGGAATGGCGTGGGAACTGGATGGTTGGTGGTGGAGTAGTCCTTTGCATGACCTCTAACCAATGTCTGAGAGGAAGTTTGTAATTATTTTTCGTCATTGAGGTATTTACGTTTGCATTTGAAGACTTATCGCATAGTGGGTTCGCATCAAAAGCCTTGTTTATGCCCATGTCACCAGAAGATCAGCGTTGGGGGAGCTTTAGTTAAACCCGAGAATGTTTAAGTGTTAGTTTGGTTAGCAGCGGTGTGGAACATTTTTGGCCTGAACTGCTAGTATCTAGAAGGGGACGGTAGACTTATTTAGATTGTCAACAATTTTGACATGCAGAGATATGACAGTAGGGTCTAGCTGAAGTCGGGTCGTTGCGGCTTGCTAGCTTTAACAGGGACAGCTGGCGTCCCAGAAAGGTGATAGCGTTAGTCGCCAAGCCAAAGCCAACATTGGCAGAAGTTGGTAGGCGAATTCGGCGGCTGAGGTTACTGATATGCTGTCAGAACCTCTAAGCTGGGAGTTTTTAGGCTTTTTATAAAGTAAGTGACTCTGGTGAACAGCAGATTTTATTTCACTTAAGTCAGTTGAATTACATTAGTCAACTACTCATGACTTAAGGCTACAATATTTTGAATTAGGTGCATTACTAAATGACGTTATACTGATCATTAGGGTCAGGATCAATATTTGTCATAGAAAGTCAAAAGTTGGGTGTGGGGTCATGTGGTGAGTAAATACCTTATTGTCCGACATAATCTGATGTAGCTATTTATAGCTTATTGCCCTGTGACTTTACACTTTTATTTATTTGAGTTGATTTAAGTATTATCTGTATTGAGGTTCAAGATCAGGTCACTAATGTTGATCGATGCCCACTTGCTGGAAGAGTTCTTTGCTAGTCACTGTGCCTATTTAAAAATGAATGAAATAGTAACCTCCTGGGATAATTGATGCTTTAGTTAGCTGGCCAGAAAGACGCTTTGTCACGTGACCTGAAAGTTGAATAGAGATTTGTTCTGGTCAGATTCAGTGTAAGCTCGCCAAAGCTGTTTTCAAGTTGGAGTAAATTTTTTTTTAAAAGATGTAGGGTGTTGTGTTGAATTGTAATGATGATGAAAATGCGACTGGGAGGAGTTACGAAATACGGGCTGTAAGATGCAACCTGTACTTAAAAACAGGAGGCGTCGGGGACGTCAAGTTCACTGTGTTAAATATTGGGAGTAGTTGGCTTTGTTGATAGCAGATACTTAAGTGTATGTAGGGTTGTTTAAGGAGGTTTAACCTGGTAAGTAAGCCGCGAGGTGATGGCGCCAGCCTCCCGCACTGTACTGAAGTTTATTGTATCGAGTTAGAGTATAAGCCTGCATGGTTCATGTGTGGTGCTGAGAGGCATGGTGGCACAAAAATTAATTGCTGCTGCAGGCTTTAGAATTTGTTCCATTAGCTGATCAAAGGGATGCTTTGTCAATGTTCATAATTAGTTGTGTGTTTTTAGGTGCTAATAAAATGATACTTGATAGGAGCACGAAGTGGCTTAATGTCCTGTCTTAGATTGTATTTTCAAACTAGAGAAATTGTTTGTAGGTTGATTCCTGTATGCTACGTGTATATTAATCATTTATAAAGCAGAGTCTTTCATGTTTACTTTATACCGCTTATGTTTAATTGGAGTATATTACCATTTAATGGTAAGGGCGGATGCGAATTTTGATATGCGATTCTCCTCAGCGAGTTGCAAACCACTCTGGAGAATACTGTGGGTTGTAGATTGTCAATTTAGGGGAACTGGGGAGTTATAAATACAAATTTGAATGAGGCTTATCCTCTAAAGAGGATCATTTAAAAGACAAGAGCTCTGGACTGATTCACTCGGCTTTGCCGCTGGGGTATAAAGATCGAGAGCATCCACCGCTTGCGCACCTACGTAGATTGAGAAGGGAATGACACAATTTTGAAGATCAATTGGGTGATGCTGCGACGATCTAAAGATCACCTTCACACAGAAGGTGAGTGAAGGGGAACCCTTTGAAGTATTTCACCACCCGCCACCCTGATGTAGCGGGCTTTAAGAAGCACCATATGAGAGAGAGAGAGAGAGAAAGAGCATAGCATATATATATATATATATATATATATACATATATACATATATATATATATATACACATATATATATATATATATATATATATATATATATATATATGCCCCTGGTAAGTACTTGGTGCAAATATCATTTTTCTATTGTAATCAAAAACTTTTTAAACGAGTATTTGAGTAGAACTAAATTTAAAGAGTAGAGGAGCTTCCCAAAATACTTACAACGCAGTCTTTGAAGCCCAGCTTTAAATATTTATTTTTTTAAATTATGTTTTCATTATTATTATTACTTATTATTATTTATTAATAATACATTACACACACACACACACACACACACATTACATTACTGACATTTCTTCAAGCCATTTTTTAGTTTCGTGTTTATTTAATTATTATATCTTGCAGTATTTTTATTTTAAAAAATCCCAACTCGAGAGGGGCATCCTGGTGTAAGCAGGAGACGGAAGGATTATAGGGCGCCAGTTACCGAAAATTAAGGGGAAAGAAGAGAGAAATATCAAATATCGATTTATTATTATCATGATAGAGAGAGGCGATATATATATATAGAGATATAGAAGATATTATGCATGAGCATATATATATATATATATATATATATATAGAAGAGAGAGAGAGAGAGAGAGAGAGATAGAGAGAGATATATATATGTTCGTATATATATATATATTCTTATTTTATCTTCCTTATTTTCCCAAGAATGGTTAGTAAAGTGAATGAGAATGGAAAAGAAAGTAGAAGAGTACTATAAGTCAGTGTGAAAGCCTAGTTTTACCGCCTCTTCTTAGTATCTATTAATTATTAGAACTCATCGTAGCCAGAAAATCCACCCTAAAGCTTCAGGGACAGAAGATGGACCCTACTTCAGGATCATTGTGTAGGCTCATCCTTGGGCCGTAGGTGGGGTACAACTACACCCTCACAATCCTTCGCTATCTACTCCTATAATTCTTTTTCTAGTTTCACCAAACCCACATTTCTCTCCCTATTTGCTGTTCACCAATTTAATCACTTTCTTGGCTCCCCAGCTGGCTGGTTCTAAACATCAGCTAGCATCCATTAACCAACCTGACTTACTATTCATCTTCTTTCATGAATTCAAACCATTCAACATACTTTTGGCTATTTTCATTTACCCCTCCACACCACACATCTTCTGGGCTTGTTCACTCTGCTTATTAATCTTCACACCCAGTATGTCCCAGATTATCCATCATCTAACACTGAATCTTTAGATCTATACACTTCATTCTGAGACCATATCTCTACACATACACAACACTTGTAAATAAAGAGACTTGAGCGGGAAGACTCTGAAAATTTCAGACTAGTCCTCCTTTTACATTCACCAACGACGAATTGTAAATTTAGCAACCTTCCTGCTGGTCAAGAACTTTTCTTGGTTGCACTTTCTAAGATCATCCGTCTTTCATCCAACATTACACCTGAAGGATGAACCCGCCAGAATAATGGCTCGAAGGTTCACCCATCAGAAGAGCAACTTCACACTGAGGACTCATCTCACTCGCCAACCAGACCTATCATTCTATTCATGCCATTTCAACCCTCTCCCTACAAGGTACCCTGCCAAATCTCTCAACAATAATCCCCAAACTTTCGATTTGCTGGCATGTAACCATAAAATTATCCAGCTAATAGGTGAAAAATCTCTCCACTTTATCATTTCATCATTTTGGAAGACCTATTTCTGCCATCCTCACCTTAAATTTTTGTAACCCCATCCATATAATACCTAGTTAAACTGCAGAGCATACCCTAAAACAGTAAATCTACTAATCAAACCACCCATTTACATAATTATTATTTCCTAGATGATGCAGCCACCATATTATATACTTTGATTCCATCAGAAGCCTACCAACAACAATTCATATACCACACTTCAAGAAGCTTTTGCGAAAGTAAGCTGCTGAAATATCCATAGAATTTATTTTCCATTTTCTCAAAATCATTGAATGAAGGGGTGCTGGATCGCACACTTTACCACTCTTAAACGCACCTGTTCTTCACCAATCAACTTTGTAGTCACTGATCGTACCTTTCGACCAAAAATACCAGCATACTTCCCTACAATAATTCCTAATAAACTTATTCCCATAATTTCACAGTTTCTTTCCTTACCCAGTATAAGGGCACTATTATCACAGTTTCTCCAACTTTAACTATACTCTATAAACAGCTTTATTATATTAGCAACTCCAAATCCAATTAATTCACCTATCTCGCCTCCGCCTTTATCATTTCAATTAGTATCACTATAATTTAAAAGATTTGGCCATTCTTCAACTTTTCTTCACCTACCCATTACCCTCCTTACTAATAACCCTCATCCCTAAAATACCTATTCCTTCTTGCACCATCAAAGTTCACAATATCTAATTAACACCTCATCATTAATGGCAAAGCATTATTGTGCAGATTTTTTTAAAGTGTTCTTTCCACACTCCCTCACATCCATTTTCATCAGTTACAAAAGTACCATCCCTATTCATTATTCTAGTTGACTTTTATTCTCATTCCTCTTTAACTCTTGTGCCTCTCTTCCTAAGAACTTCTATTCCCTGTAAGGTCCTCTATTCCATCCTCCTTCCAAACTGCTCCTTTACCTCTCAGTTTCCTCTACGTATGCACCTTTAGTATTTCTTTCTCCCATAATTCCAAGCATCTTTCTTTGAAACTTCATAGTGTTTAGTACATTCAACCACGCTTCTTTTTACCTTTAACCGCTTTCATCACCTCTTCACCACCATTCGCCGTTAACATTCTTACTTCCTACTCTAGCACATCCACACTTCCTTTGCACTACTAACAATTGCTTCCTTCTATTTGGCCAATTTTGGGATTTATTCAGTATCAAATCCTGCTCCACATTCAAACTGATTTACTAGAGCGAGCGCCTTACATACTAGTCCTTATTTTGTCTCTGTTCACACCCTCACCTATCTTACCTGCTTCCTTCGTGTATCACCTTCCTCCATCCAAGCCCCACTAACTTAATTTTACATAGAACAGCATAACCGATAAACCCATTCCTAAACTCCTCACTGATTTAACATCCAACACATTCTTCAACATCTCCTTCTTCAACAACATAAAATCAATCATACTACTTCGATACCATCTCTACCCACACCAACCCTAGTATACTTATGGATACTCTGTGTTTAAAGAAAAATTACTTACACACACTTACCTCTCTCTTCACAGAAATCAATCACCTTCCTACCATTCTCATTTTCTCCCACCACCCCAAAAACCACCTGTTATACCATCCCTAAAGAGTGAGTAGAGAGAGTATATATATATATATATATATATATATATATATATATATATATATAGTATATATATATATATATATATATATATATATATATATATATATAAATAAACAACAAGCTATAACAATTTTAAAACTTCATAATTTTATTTCTAAGTAAAAAAAATCGTCCGAATATGTTTAATTAGTAGAAAAAGTGAAATGACCAATTAAGTTCTAAGGTTACATATATAGTATATATATAAAGAGAAGAGAAAGAAGATATATATATATATATATATATATATATATATATGTATATATATATATATATATATGGTTATATATATATATATATATATATATATATATGTGGTGAAACTAAATATTTTAGGCTTGCCAGATATCTTGAAAAGTAAGACTTGTTTCAGAAAACAAATAACATATTTGGAATGGTCGTAAAAATAAGGAAAATGTTATTTATTGTATGATGTTAAACGTTAAATAAAAAACGATGAATTAAAATTAAATATGAAGAAAGTGTATGAGATGTTGATTTTTATTCACGGCAAACAAAATTCGCGCTCTCCCATCATAGGAAGTAATCACCTCAGAAGTGAAGGAATGCTGGAACTGGGTTCCAGGACCCTCAGGGTCTTTCCTGAGGCATTTTCCAGGACCTACCCGGTGGGAGCTACGTTCCTGTGTACTTTTCATGTCTGGCGTTTTACCCTGGGGTACTACCCCAATACATGTACATTCGGCATATACGTGCGTGAGTGTATTTATGCCTGACCATATGCTCATGTACTTTCATGACCGTTTTTCCCTACCCCCCTTTGTTCTCCCGCTACTCCCTTTCTTCTATGACGTCATCACTCAGAAGTAAAGTTGTTCTGGAACTGGGTTCCAGGACCCTCAGGGTCTTTCCTGAGGCATTTTCCAGGACCTACCCTGTATGAGCTACTTTCCTGGGTACTTTTCATGTCTGGCGTTTTACCCTGGGGTATTACCCCAATACATGTCCACTCGCCATGTACGTGTGTGAGTGTATTCACCCCACGCATTATATATAGAAAACCCAAAACCCACAAACCCCACCTCCCCCTTCGCCCCATTCTCTCAGCTATCAATACCCCTACTTATAAAATCTCTAAATTTTTGGTCCCACATCTTCTACCCCTAACCACTAATAACTTTACTCTACCTGATTCTTTTTCCTTTGTTAAATACATTCAATCTCTTCATCTCTCTGAATGTTACATGACTAGTTTTGATGTCATAAATCTTTTCACCAACATCCCTGTACCGGAAACCTCTAATATCATCTCTAACTCAACTCCCTTCGTTCATCTCCTACCCCCTGTTCTGTGAGTGCTCATGGACTTTCGTATGACGTCACTCGTTAAGTACACTTTCCAAGTGTGCTTAACGTGCATTAAGTACACTTTCCAAGTGTACTTAATGTTCCCTTGGTCTGGGTTGCCTCCCCGCGCGGGACCCGGCGCGTGATCCGTGCTTGACTGCCGCGCACGCACCGGATGGTATGCATCGACTAAGACCTTAGTGCTTTGAAATTATTCATTTTTAAAAATTGATCCAAATAGATTCGATCAAGTGCCAGTCGGGACAGGGAACTCTCACCACTTAGCTTTAGGCATTTTATTTATTCCACTGTGCTACCGAGGCTATGGCCACACTCTTCCAGTGTTCTATTTTATCTAATAATAATAATAATTATAATTATATCATTTTATATCTATATATATATATATATATGTTATATATATATATATATAGTTATATATATATATATATATATAGATATATATATATATATATATGTTATATATATATATATATATATATAGAGAAAGTATATATATATATACGCTGTCACCTACTTTCATAAGGTCTTATAGTTCAAGAGTTTCATATACCGTCTGCGAACGTCTTTAGAGTTCATATACTGCTCATGAAAGTAGTTTATTCTGTTAACGCACGTACAAGGGTTTAAGACGTCAATGGTAATAATTGCCCCAGTTAAGCCAGTAGGGAGAATAAATATATATATATATATATATATATATATATATATATATATATATATATATATATATATATATATATATATATTTTTTTTTTTTTTTTTTTTTTTTTTTTTTACAGTTGTCACGACCACTCACAAGCAGAGCCCTATTCAAGGAGGCGGTGTTGCACATTCATCAACTAATGCAAACTACGCAGATGAGCACAGACACAAGCTTATTAAAATCAACAGGAAACACAGAAGATGGAAGAGAATTCCACACAGAACAGAGGTGGCAGGAAAGAAGAAAGTACCGCAGCGAAAACTAGCCTTGAGTTACCAATATCAACACAAACTCATGTTGTATACAAAAATCTCAATATGAGGGGCCAAAAGGTGGTGGTACGAAGGAGAAGCCCTCGAGCACTTGCCGCTGCGGTACCTATAGAGATAAAGCACCACATCACGCCGCATAGATAGAGGGTCAAGTGAACTGGAAAGTACAGAACAGTTTATAAGCCTTTGGCCTTTGACTCGACCCTATCCAAAAGCCGGGGGAAACCAGAGAACCCCCAGATATGAGAGCAGTAGTACTCCATACAAGGGCGGATGAGGCCCTTGTATAGCTGGAGCAACTGAGAAGAGGAAAAAAGTCTCTGCAGTCTAAACAGAACTCCCAGTTTCTTTAGGCCGCCCTACATAGCAACTATTGTGATGTGAGGTTTCCGAGACATTTTGTTTATGTTAAGGCCAAGGATGTTTATATTGTCAACAGAGGACGAGAGAAACCGTCAGCAGAGAGAAGTTAGTGCCCAGAGGAGATTTAAGTTTACTTAGTAATTGGCCTCTCACAAGGTTATATTCCATCCCACCCGGAAATCTTCATCCAGACTGAGAAGAACAGATTAGAGTGAGTAAGCCTAGCAAAAGAGGGAAGAGATCTGAAAGGAAGTTGAAGAAATGAAGAGCTTACTGTATATTGAGTGATTTGGAGTTAGATGTAGGTGAGAAGATCATTAATGAAAAGTAGGAGAGAAATGAACCCTGAGGAACACCACCATTGAGAAAAGGAAGAGTCAGAATTACATCAACAACAAATGATATTGGAGCGATTTGAAAGAAAACCATATAAGTGCTAAAGAGAAGGAGGAAATCCTCCAAAGGAGGGAGCTGAAAGCAGCGACGCGTGCCATACCCGGTCAAATGCCTGATGTCAGCGCCACCACGCAAGTCTCCTTAATTCCGAGGGCAGGGAAAACCACGACTAGTTAGATATTATACGCTAGTAGCTGAGTGCCGAAAGTCGTACCAAGGATCGGAAAGAAGTGAATGAGATTGCAGATGATCTAAGAAATGAGAGTTGAGAAGAGTTTCAAAGATCTAGATAGAATACAAGTGAGACCATAGGGAGACAGTTAGAAGGATCAGAGCGGCTTCCTTTTCGGAATAGGTTGGACATGAGCGTGCTTCCAACACTGAGGGAAAGTATATATGAGACATAGAGTAATATAGCTGAACGGAGGGGGTGGGATAGCACGAGCACACCCCCAAACTTGGAGTAGCGCATCCGCCACCCGCCTTCCTAATGTTCATTATAGATTTCAGGAGCCCACCTGATCAAATGTAATCACAGGGGCCAAAGGCATAGACACCTGAGAGAAGAAGGTGGAGGATGAGGAATGCCAGAATCGTCCAGGTTGAGTTAGAGGAAAATAGAGTTTAATAGATTGTTTTCATTAGAATAGTAAGAACTGTCAGAGTTAATAAGATGGAGGAGAGCATTTACAGAAGTTGTTAGGAGATGCTTTTTGGCAAGAGGCCAGAAAAGATTTGTCAGTAGGAGAATCAAGGAGGTTAGCGCACTTTCGTTTGATGAAAGCCCGCTTTGCTCGTCGAAGAGTATCTACAATGATTTCTAGCAGAATGAAAATTAGCGAGAGGATAGAAGAAATTGAGAATTTCTTTTTCACCCTTGATATGTAATTCCGTCTCTAGCCTGAATGGCCACAGAACAAGTACGATCGATCGAACTTTGGATTATGAGGAGAGAAAGATTTAGTCGAAGAAGGAATGAACCTGCTCATCCCATCAACAGATTACAGCTCCCCACCTTATCGGCGAAGTCGAAGCGTCACCAGAGACAAAGCAGTCATTCCAATTATAGTTAGCGTAGAAGCAACTACTACTACTACAACTACCAATTCTATAACTGTTATACGAGTGAGGTCATGGAGTATTCGAACTCTGAACCCATTCTTACATAATGTTTGATGTAACGCACATTATGCAAGGCTACAGAAAGTATTTACTTCTGGTTTCACATAGCACAACTCTGACGCCAACACATATCATCCGGTGCAGTTAATACTTATTAAAATAAAGTATCTAAAACAATAGACATATAAACTTGTTATTATTATTATTATTATTATTATTATTATTATTATTATTATTATTATTATTATTATTATTATTATTATTATTATTATTATTATTATTATTATTACAAAGTTATTTTCATGAAAATGCGTGTTTTGCTAGGACTTAAAACAGTAAAGCAGTACAGCAGCTGGCAAAACACGGATGATTAGAGGTGGGGGTAAACGTGACAAGTTTTGTGGCATTAAGTTTACCAGCTGATGGTCAATAAAACATGTTTTCTTTATTAAAAAAATTGATAATTTTTCCTTGAAACAGTGTCAGCCAAAACTTTTAATAATAAAACAGGTTTTTCATAATTAATACATAAACTCATACAAACTTTACCTACATACATCTTTGTACACGGGCTTGATAAAGTACACAATAAAGTGTCGAAATGCAAGTTTTTACCGAGTAACTCCATCTTGTATCTTTTAAAGACAAAATCTCGTTTTGGGGTTCAGCCCCATCTCATATGGGCTCCCTAGATACCGTTGTCATCATTCTTTGTCATTCAGCTAGGAACCCATTAAGTGGGTTCTCAGACCTATTTTGAGAGTCCTGAAACTATGTTACCAAAATATACTAATACCTGCTCTGGGGCACCGATACATCCCCATGGGGACTTCTTCTTTTCAATTCTTTCATAGCAGAGATATATATTATATATATATATATATATATATAGATATAAGAAGATATATATATATATATATATATATATATATACATATATATATATATATATATATATATATATATATATATATACTTCCTAAGTCTTCTTGGGCTGGAAAGAGTATAATATTATAGTCCAATGTATCAGTTGATCTCAAAATAAGGTCCTGTACTTGAGAACCCACACAATTTGACATCTCAAACGTCGTGAAATTCTAAGAAAAGGTAGGAAATTTCCCCAAGTCAGCTATTGATATGACTTGGATTTTCTATGATATTTTTAGTAGTCTAGAGGTGCAAAATTCTAACCTAGACTACACACACACACCCAAAATCTTTTGTATTTATTTCCTTAGCAGGAGAAAACTATTTAGGAAATATAAACCTTCCATACCATAAAGATCGTTTTGTAACCAAGGGGGCCGGTGTCTCTTTAGATGCACCTTATGTAACCCTCGTCTGGCGAGGCGGCACCGCACACCTGGTATGTATGCCGGAAGTTCTGGGCACATAGAACGCAAGAATGAAAATTCCCATTTCCCATTGATGAGTCATCTTAGCCAAATAATATAGTCGCTCAGAACTGTTTACAGCGGTATATATATAGTAAGAGTATATATATATATATATATATATATATATATATTATTACATATATATATATTGTATATATATATATATTATTGATATATATATATATATATATATATATATATATATATATACCATATATATATATATAGATATATATACATGAAAGATAAAGATATATATATAAGATATATATACATATATAGAGAGAGTATATATATATATATATAGTTATATATACATATATATATATATATATAGTATATGTATAGTTATTACATATATTCACACTAAGGCAGCTGGGAAATGTACAGACTCACAAACCTTGTACGTGGCTATTAGAGGTCTTTGTGCCACTTTTATGAACGGTATGCTTGAGCACTTTGAACTATAAGACGCCCAGGAAAGTACGTGACAACGTAAGAGAGGTATATATATATATATATATGAAAGATATATATATAGCAGAAAGTATATATATATATATATATATATATATATATATATATATATATATATATATATATATATATATATATATATATATATATATATATATATATATATATATTAATATAAAAATATACTTTGAAGGTGTTGACCCATAGCCTCTCGGTAGCACAGTGGAAATAAACAAAGGCCAAAGCTATGGAGAGAGTTCGATCTCGACTGGAATTGATCAACTGTTGGACCACCTTTTTGTGTGGGAATAATATCACGTACTGGGTCTTAGCAGTCGAGTGAAGTACCATCCGTGAGCGCGGCGGCTAACGTGTTTGTAGGGTCCTGCTCGGGGAGGTGGCTCAGATCCCGGGAACATTAAGTGTTGGCTAATATACGTTAAGCACACTGAGTAATAACGAGTAGCGAGTTGAGTGACACGCCAGATAAAAGGTCCATGAACTCTTATAGCACAGCACCCTTTGAACTTTAAGATGTCATGAAAGAGTCAGCTACTTATGAACGCAGGCAACCTGAGATGTTCATGACAGCGTGGGTTAGGCCTAAAATACATCCAGGTGATGACGTCAATGGAAGAAAGAGGATGCAGCCAAAGGAAAATGATCATGAAAGTACATGAGCACTTAAATGTTCATGAAAGTAGCTGAGTGGATGACGCCGACCTGTGCATAAACACACCTAGAAACGACATAAACACTTAGATAATTTCAGCGCCAGTAGGCAAGGAAACATCAGTAAGAGGGAAAATGGCGCAGAAAGCACATGAGAGGCAGAAGTTAGTTTAATACACCTACCCACGTGGCCGTGGCGAATGGACATGTATTGGGGTAAAATTGTGTAAATGCTGATATAAAGTACATGAACGTAGCTCACAGGTTAGAAAGGAAATTCTAGGATTCTGAGGGTTCTGGAACCCAGTTCCAGAACACCTACTGAGTGATGACGTCATAGCCTGGAGGAAAAGCGGGTATGGGCGAACAAAAGGGGGTAGGAAAACGGTCATGGTGGTGATGATATATATATTGTAAGATAAACACTCACGCACGTATATGGCGAATGTGTTAGAAATATAGGGCTCTGGGGAACCCCAGATCAAAACAGGTATATAAAGCAAAACTATGAGGAATCCCAGCGCTCAGGAAAGAGCTTCCGCGTCCTGGAACCCAGTTCCAGCGTTCTTCACCTGTGAATATTGTTACGCTAGATAAATATATGACATGAAAGAACGAAAATTTAAAGAACGAAAATTTGTGCTGTACTATTATTTATTAAAAATTATTAATGAGGTACTCCTACCTGACCCGTGAGTTAGAATAATTTTAAAAGAAAACTAGCTTTTTAATGTAATAATACAAAACGATTTTAAAAACATCCTAAATTGAATCGACAGAAAGAAAACTATATGGTAATTTGTTTAAATTAAGTTGCCAAATGTAAGGTGATATCCTAGGTATTGTATTTATTTATTATATTTTTTATTTATTTTTTATTGAACATTCCCATAAAAATTTATACGCTGATTCCAAATACATTATTGTTTTTCACATCAGAAGCTGAGATATGTGGCGAGAATATTAGAGTAGTCGGTATAAGAGAGTATAATATACATATATATATACATATATATATATATATATATATATATATATATTACAGTAATGCCTTAGTAAATTCGCGCTTTCCGCGGTGCGGGGGCGCAGGAGCCGAAAGGGCGCACGGCGGGCAAGAGGGATGAGCACTTTTCGGCAGAAAACCCCACAATGAAGCTTCCTCTCTCTCTTTATAGAGAGAGAGAGAGAGAGATATATATATATATATATATATATAGATAGTTATATATATATATATATATATATATATATATATATATTATATATATATATATATATATATATTTTGTCCTGATATATTACATTTTTTAAAAATATCCATATATCAATATTTTTTTTTTATATATCGGCATCCCTACTCCTAACGCGACTTCGCCAACGCGGCATCACGTGATTTAAGAAGCCAATCAGAAGCCGCCAACCGCCATTGCTATTATTGTCTTTCTTTGTCAAACAGTTGAGCTCGTTATTTCCCCATGTTATTTCTTGTGTCAAGTGTAGTGTTTGTTAATTGTCTTAAAAAAATTTTTTTTTGCACATTTAAAATGTTTAAGAATAAACGTCCAAGTGGTGCAGAATTCCGTAAAAGGAAAAAAGAAGATGAAGAAAAAGCAAAGAAACATCCGAAAATACATTCATATTTCAAAGCTGAGACCGGTAGTAGTATTAGTAGTACAGCTACTTAAACTATTTCTAGTGATGATACGATTACTGATTGTGATAAAAGTGAACATGAGCAACTTTTAAGCCCCGAATTAGTGAGTGTGGAACATGAGAAAAATGACGTGGCTGTTGCTGGATCCAGTCAAGTAAGTAAGCGGATTAATAATGGTATTGAGCCCAATAATGCAGTGCAAATTCTAAGACAGGGTCTGTTGTTCATCAGTTTATTGATGATATAAATGAAATATGTATAACGGATACTGGTAATTTTGACGCGATAAATACAGATATTGGCCTTTATTGTGAAAATGATTTATTGCAGGACGATTTTAAAATATCAGTGTTAAATTCAAAACCATGTAAACCTCAAGGACCTTTCCCAAAAGAAGCTGTAACAAACGGGTCATCCAATTCTGACTACTATTATTTTAAAACTAAAACAGGCCGAAAAATAGACAGATTTTGGTTATGTTACTCACCTCTATTGAATGGTGTGTATTGTGAACCTTGTTGGCTCTTTGCCGATAGATTAGATCCGCATTATAAAAACTCTTGGTGTAAAGGCACAATAAATGATTTGAAAATTAAAGAATATGAAATGAGTAAAGTTCACTTGAATGCATGTAACCTTACAGTGTAAGAAAATCGGAAAGATATCCAATGTATGCTACAAGAAGATGTAGCGAAGTGGCAATACTGAAGTGAATTTTGGACGTCATAATAACGATGTCAACTTGTAATTTAGCATTCAGAGGGACGTGAAGATACAAGAAACATTGATAGTAAATCTCTGGAAACTTTCTCAATACTATTGATTTGTTATCCAGGTATGACCTGCTTCTTAAAAGTCACCTGGAAAATGAGAAAATAATAAAGAGTAGGAGTGCCCTTATTCAGAATGAATTCATTAGTTTGGCTTCACAACATGTGCTCCGTGACATAAGTGAAACTCATGCGCCCTTTTTTCTCTTATTTTAGATATGACCCAAGATATTTCTAAAACTGATCGTCAGTAGTAGTAAGATATGTCTGCATCAATTACGATGAAAAAAAGTTCAAATTAATGAGTTATTCCTGGGGGTTTATCCCCATAACAAATCAAAAGCCCGGGAGGTTTAGAAAGTGAAGTGGGGAGTTTTGGAAAGCAATACATTTCAATTAAAAAGGGACTTGGCATTGCTGATGGTGCTGCTGTTGAGTTCAAGCAGAGCTGACTGTGATCAGTCCACAGCATAAAATGCAGAGTATGCATTGTGCAAATCACAACCTTAACTTAGTCTTGAATGATTCTGTAAAGGAGATTACAGAAATGATTATTTTTTATGATGATTAGTGAGATATATGGGTATTTCAGCCAGAGAGCCTTCCAAGATGGCAATCACTGAAAGAAATTTGAAACCAGCATGGAGCCATACAAAACTGCAAAGATCTGTTCAACTGACAGCTTCCTGAGGTCTGGATTGCTTGTTACAGTTAAAGTTAATTTCAGATTATATTTTGAACCGTTTATCAAAAATCATCCTAACTTCAAAACAAAGAGCTTTGAAGTAGTTGAGGCGACAGCATTAAGAAGACAAATGTCTCTTTTCACTTCATTTTAATGCATGTGTTCCAAACCAAATTTTGGAAAGTATTAACATCACTTCTAAAACACTCCAAAAATCAGACATATCCCTGGATGAAGCTTCCACTTTTAGAAAGGTGTGTCACCAAACTAAACCAGTTGGGGGGGAGAGTTTTACAAGCCAGTGGAAGAGGCCCAGGAAATTGCAAGAAGCTGGCAAATTGAGACTTCATTGCCTACTAAATCAAAGGCAAAAGTGACAAGGTTCTTTGATGAGATTTCTAAAGATGTTGACTTTATTGATCCCTTGCACAATTTCAGGGTGAGTTTTTTTTAGAGCCATTGATATACTAATAGCCAAGTGAATCGGAGGCCAGAGTATGAGGAAGTTGAAACAGATGTTTTGCTTGAGCCCTACAGCCCTTACAGAAAAAACAGATAAAGAGCCCATGGAGTCTGCTGACAAGTTTACAAGAAAGAAGTTTATATAAGCTTTAGTTACGGAAATTGTCTGCTTCAGGAATGTTGTGGCAAGGGAAATAAAGAAAAGAAAAATGACAAATACAAGTGGTAGAATATTTGTTGATTGAAAATAATATGTTGTCTTGTAGTATTCCAGACGTGTATACAGCTTTTATAATGTTTCTGACACTCCCATCATCTGCTGAGAGATCTTTTTCAAAATTAAACTAATAAAAAGTTATTTGAGAAGTACCATGACGACCGTAAGGTTAAGTTGGCTGGCTGTACTTAGCATAGAGTATGACTCTGGGCTCGCGCACTGACTTGGAGAAGAAAAGTGAACATTTTATTTAGAGATTTGAAGGACACTGAGATGAAAACTATTAACGTCAAAAGCTAAAAAGTAATGACAAATGTACAAAATGACAAAATGACAAAATGAATTGTTTATTAGTAAGTTTTTTGCTTTACTTTTACCAATAACAGTAATGTAAAAGTGTTTTAAAATGCGCATCTCTCTTTATATATATAGTATATATATATATATATATATAGAGTATATATATATATATATATAGTTATATATATATATATATATATATATATATATATATATATATATATATATATATATATATATATATATATATATATATATATATATATATAAACCTTTTTTTTCATTGTAATACACTCTGGTTCTTTTGTAATGCTAATGTGATTTTACTTTGATATGAACAAGAAAATTTTTTGTCATTCAAGTTCCAAAACTCTATCCACCCCGTCCATGACTAAAGGGGCGCACAAAATAAGTGGGGCGCAACTATTCTAGTTATGCATTATAGAGATATATATATATATATATATATATATATATATATATATATATATATATATATATATATATATATATATATATATATATATATATATATATATATATATATATATATATATATATATATATATATATATATATATATATATATATATATTTATTTATTTATTTATTTTAATTTATTAATTTAATTTAGTTAATTTATTTATTTATTTATTAAAAACTGCTAGTCAAGGTTGCCGTATTGAGCGGATAGCTAAAAAAAAAAAAAAAGGTAGTTTCCTGGAAACCTGGAGGCTAAAAAAGAAGAGAGAGAGTTCTCTCGTCAAAATTTGAATATTCATTCGTTTTTTGACTTCAAACTATCAAGTCGCTGTTTTGATATTACCTTGGAATCAGTTCATTCGCTTAAGTAGCTTTTCGGGTGTAAACCTTATTTATTCGTGTATCGCCATTTTGGTATTGGTAAAGCTGGCTAGTTTATTGTCTATCAATTATCAGTCTTTCGATTATAATTTAGCTTTCGATGATCAAAGAATTATCAAATCAAAGCATTGTTTTCAAGTAATCTGAAGATCGTTCTTCTTAAGTTTAAATTATTTTGGAAAGCTCAAGACGGGTTAAATACTTTGTTGTTGAGCCTGAGAAACAAACTTTTTCTGAAAAGCCTAACATAATCGCAGGTGTAACATCCCACGTAACTAAATATTCCAGATACAGTGAAGATCTTAGGCTTTCCAGGAAATATACCTTTAAATATTCTAAATCGGCAGTATAGATAACTAAAAATTAGTCCTATATTGGCCAATATCAAATTCTTTTAAGAATTAGTCACGTTCTAAATTTGAACGAAGATATTCAGATTTGCACAATTAGCAAATCTTACATCAAAATAAAATAATTTATAATTATATCTTGAGAAAAAGTTTATAACTTTAAAAAAGTTATTTTCTCTTGAAATTTAACTTTATTTCGAAATTAATCAGTAAACTACTGCCGCTCAGTTATTCAAGTTTAACGAAATTAGTTAAACTTTTATTACCTATATTAAAATTCTTCGTTAATTAACTTGTATATATTTTGCGTGAAGCAAAGTTACTTAGTTTAAATATTCGGAGATAGAAAATTCTCTTCATTAAAAAAATCGTCTTTAGTAAAAAGACTGAATTTCAAGTTTTGTTAAACACATGTATATGTTTTTCAAAGAAGTTTTGCGCTTTAGAATAATCGTTGCGTTCAAATAGTCTGCGAATTAAGACTTGTAAATTTAAAATTGAAAATATATATATATATATATATATATATATATATAAGGTATATATATATATATATATATATATATATATATATATATATATATATATATATATATATATATATATATCTGCGTTAGATAAAAATATTTCAAAATAGATATAGTTATTATATATAGGCCCTGTTATGTTTTAAGACTTCGTCAGTTCTTTGGATTTTTTTTTTTTTACACATGGTATGATAACTAATAATTTACTTGTGGTGATGATATGATCTAAAGTCTGAATACTTTTAAATAATTATTTAAAATCACATTTATATCAATAAAATTTTAAAAATGAAATATCTCTAAAAACGACACCCACAGAAAAACCAATTACATATTTGAAATCCGAATGTATAAAGCTTATTACAAAGGTAAAAAAAAAAAATTTTCATAAATGAAATATCTCAGGCATACAACAGAAACCTACATATTTGGAATCAGGGTGTAAAGCTTATTACAAAAATAGAAAAAAATTAGGGGTTTGGTTGATTGGGGACAGAGGGGGTCAAGTTTCTCCATACCCTGTAGGAAGAGAACCCCATGACACCCAAATACCAAAGAGCGGGGGTTCCGGAGACCCCCCCTGAGGGGGGGAAATAGTCCTACCCTCTGTCGTTCCCCTCCAAAGGCCAGAGACCCCCATGACTCCGCCATCTTGCATTACCCATGGCATCTTTAGCGAAAAAATGTGGTCTAGGGACGATGAGTCGTAAAACGTAACTGGTCCAATATATTTTTGAATCATATCTGATTCTTTAACAGATGATAGGATCATATATTAGAAATATATATAGTATAAAAAAATATATCGATGAGTCAAATCGAAGAGAACCATATATATATATATATATATATATATATATATATAGCATATATATATATATATATATATATATATATATATATATATATATATATAGATATATAGTATATATATATGTTATATATCTCACTATATAGCTTATTTTGCTATGTTAGAAGTCGGAACCCAAAGTGATATATTTCTTTAATAGTATATTTTTTGAAGTCAACGGTATATGAGAGAGAGAGAGTATATATAGAGCATATATATATATATATATATATATATATATATATATATATATATATATATATATATATATATATATATATATATATATATTATATATATATTTATATCTACCTCTCTATATATATATATATATATATAAACTTTCTTACAGTCGAGACTTCACTATTCGAAAATTATTATATATTTTTTGCGTTCCAAGGGAACAAAATATTTCTGGGCAATTAGGTATCTTTATGGAAATTAAGAATTTAAGAATTAAGTATTTTTTTAACCTTGTCGCAACTTAATAAGCTATTAATCATATGGTGGTTTATATTAAATTTGGGATCATGTCGATTATCTGCCTCTCCACCATATACTGTACATATCGATTGTATAATTCGAACACATTTCATAAAATTGAAGTGAAAATGCTTAAAGTCAAATTTTATCTTTAGTATTAAAACAGCTTCACACCTCTAAAAATATTTTAAAAAAAAGTTCAAATCTATGAAAACTAAGCTCATTACCTTTACTTAACATATATTTAGTTTTAATCTATGTAAACTAAACTAACGTAACCTTTACTTAACGTATATATAATGTAATTTATTTTTATATTTATAATTTATTTCACCTTGCATTGTTAAAACACAGGTAATTAAGAGTTTTCAACACTTCGATTACGTAGATTTAAAAATCGACTTATTTTAACTGAGAGGCAGATAATCGACATGAGCCTTAAATTTACATCGTGCGTTCGGCTCGTATATTGGGTAGCATTTTTTCCCCGTATTTGCGTTTTCAAATATTCATTAAAAAAAAAAATCTCTATTTGAATACGAAATCACTCCAAGAAATCGTGTCGGAGTTGGAGGACAGTGTCGGTGAAGAATTTGGGAGAGAAACAATGACACCCCTCTCCCCCAGAAGAATTATCTGGACCCACGAAAGAGGTTAAACTCAAAACTGTCCCCTATAAGAGACTGAGGGAGGTGATTAAAAGAAAAATCACGCTCCTCTTCAAAATCTTCTTGATCTTTCTGTCACAGAAAGCCATGAAGATTGTCATATCGTTTCCTCAAAATTGAGGGAAATTAATTCAAAACTGAAAGAAGTTAAAAACTTTGATGCTCTGATCGAAGAGATAATCACAAAATCATCTGTTCTTCAATTTGACTCGTGTATTTTAGACGAAGAGGGAATCAAGGGGGTTCAGTGTCATACGTGGAACGAAAGAATTGATCTGGCGTATGACACCTCGCTCAAGTTCACCATCTCCTCTGTCTCCGCCTACTGTCAGCTGAGGCCTCATTAAGACGAAGGACGTGTCAAGAGCGAAGAGAAGAGTAAGACATCGGCACATCAAAGCAGGAAGTAAAAATCCCTGCAATCAAGTGTCAAAGAGTTCAGGGGTGAGGGGGGACAGGCATTCTTTCCGCTCTTTCCTTCTGTCATTTCAAATTGTTTACGTGGCCAGAAAGGACATTTCTAGTGCTGCAAAATTGCAGTATTTGAAATCTTTATTGTCGGGTAATGCGCTCAAGGATATTGAGCATTTAACTAATATCGACTCCAACTTGGAAGTCGCTTTCGAAATATTAAAGAGCCTTTATTTGGACGAATCATACATAATTGATTCTCTTTTTAATGAGATTGACTCTGCCCTAGCGTCACTTAGAAAAATAACTGAATATATCGAGTATTCTCGGAAGTGAGAACAATATATTCATGAGCTCAAGGAATTTGTACTCTTATTTCTTTTAAGATTCTTCTGCGGGTTGTAAGCTCATGAGTCACATAGTGGACAAACTTCCAACTGGCTTTCTTCGCGAGCTCAAATTAATCACACAGTATGAATATCTTTCCGTTAATGTAATCTTGAAGCATTACGGTAAAATAATCAAGTCTATGGAGAAGGGGAGGGGAAAAAATAAATCGGCCCCTAAAAAGGGATTTGAGCGTAATCGTGCTCCTTTTGAGCGTAAATCAGCTAATTCGTCAGCTTTTAATACTCTTTTAAAGATGGTTTGAAACCGAACGTAGTCAAAAGAGTGTGGGGTTTAAAAATCCTCTAATTCATTTACTTTAAAATGTAAATTTTGCAATAGAAATCATCGCATGATTTCTTGTGAAGTATATTCATCTCCTGAAAGCAGGAGAGATCGCTGTAAAGAGCTGCGCATGTTCTTGTTGCTCAATCACCAAGCATTTTGCAAATAAATGTCCTGCCAAGAGGTATGGACTTAGTCACCCATGCGACAAATGTGGGCAAAAAGCGCACATAACAGCTCCATGCTTTCAAAATAATCGAAACGTGTCCGTTGGCTTTCCAGATGATAGTCGCCCGTCAACATCAGTCGCGGATGAGGAAAATAGTCGAGCCGATGGCTCTTCAAATAATATCTGTATAAATACAGGTGCAGCCTCATCCGTGGGTCAAAATATTCCGCCCACTATCTCCCTTAACATCAAGAAAGGCAATGAAATAGTCCCTGTACGTGTTTCTCAATTTAGGTAGTAAGTCCACGTATTTTCATAGGAGCATCATTAAAAAATGGGAGTCAATGAAAATAGTCTTCCTAGTCATCAGAGCTCCATAAAAACATTTTTGGGAGAGGAATTGAGATCTTTGCGGTCTTTAAATTTAGAGATGGGCATATGTTATGGGAAATATTCTAGCCTACCTGTAAACATCGATCCTGAATTGGATATCGACTTTTATGTAAAAGGCCTGACAGAGGCTATGAAAAATATTACCCAAAATGGTTTCAAAGTGGCAGATAGTCACTATCAAAATAATCATGTTGACCAGGTTTCAAATATTCATGGGCTCGATACTCTTCATTTACAAAGCATTTTAAACAGTAAATGCATTCGGGCCAATGCCCTGAAACTTATAGGTAGGTGCCTTTCGCCCAGAGATCTTTTGATACCTTCCAGAATGAAATAACTGGGAAGAATTCCTCACGAAAGCCGTCAAAATCATGACCGGAATTCGAGCTCCTTGCATAAATTCAAACATTCAAAGATCTGTCAGGAAAGTCTCGTAAGATGTAATCAATCTTTGTAGTGGGAACTGGTACCTTCGTACTTCGAATCTGGCTTCTTTACGATAACAAATCTACATGAAGCCTGATTGGATCTGGGGCCTGAGAACCTATATAAATTAGGGTCTTCGGGGAACAATGAGGAGCGGGACCATATTCTATTGACGAAATATTCCGTCGCTGAGATCCCAATAAAGGATAGAGTCCCGAGACGGAAGGTACCAGGTGGAACTTCCGTGGTTATATTCTTGAGCAGGTTCCATCCAATCATCACGTTGCCTCTTGATCCATGCATCGAGTCAAAAAGAAAGGACTGCTTATATTATTGACAAGTACGGGAAATATTCAAGGAACTAAGAGAAGGTATTATTGTGGAGGTGCGTCCGAAAGATTATCAAAAATTCATCTGGATACTCCACAGACCTATAATCAAACAGGCCCTTCAAGTAACGACAAAAATTCGTCTCGTCTTTAACTGCAGCCTGAAAATAGGTTGAAGTCCTTCACTTAATCAGGCATCGTATCCAGGGGTAGATTTAATCGTTTCCCTATTTAAATTATTATTGTCCTTCAAAACAAACAAATTCATCGTTCTGGCGTACATTTCGAATGCCTTCCTCCAGGTCAAATTAAAGTTGGATGAGAACAGAAATCGCTTCTGCTTTTTCTGGAAGGCAGATGGGGAATTACTCACTTAACGTTATTACAGTTCCGAGAGACTGGAGGAGAGCAGTAGGAGTTATTAAGTGTAGTAGGGAAGATATATATACTGGTATTTTGGTCGAAAGAATGCGTCGAGCGACTGAAGGACTGATTGTGAAGAACAAGGTGTATTTAGAATTAGTAGAGGATGTGTGGATCAAATCTTTACATTGAAACAAATGATTGAGAAAATGAGAGAGAAGAAAAATAAATTGTATTTAGTTTTTTTGGATTTGCAAACAGGCGTATGATATGATTAATAGGGAACTTCTATGGCAGGTGTTATTGATATATGGTGGTGGTGGTAAACTTCTGAATGGAATCAAAAGTATGTATGGCGATAGTGAAGCATGTGTAAGAATAAATGGAGTTGGAAGTGATTGTTTTAATATTGATAGCTGAGTGAGGCAGGGATGTGCTATGTCTTCTTTGTTATTCAATTTGTATATGGATGGGGTTATGAAAGAATTAGAGGTGGGGTGGCAGGGGATGGTGTTAATAATGGAGAATGGAAAAGAGTGGAGGGTGCCCTACCTATTATATGTAGATGATTTGTTTTTTTGATCTGAAGAGAGTTTTGAGAGGATTTGTAGAGTGATTTGGTAGGGGTGGGATGGTGTTGATATTTGAAGGTACTGTAATAGAGTTAGGTTATGGTTGTAGATACAGTCCCGATGTGAAGTTATGTTAGATGGCGGTGGATGAAAAGGGAACGGATGATGCAGAGTGTAGTAGGAAATTTGTGAATGGCAGGAAGGTGGCTATTGGAATTAAATCGTTAGTAGATGTAAAGGGACTATGTCTTGAGTGCACTAGGGTCTTACATGATGGTTTTTTAATAATAATGATAATGTTGAAAATTTAATATACACAAACCAATAACTTACCTAAGATACCTTAATTAATGTCATAGTCAAAAGCTAAAAGTAACGGAATAATTGCACTTCGTTACTTTTCTTTTCAAAGAAGCGGATTGACGATAACGGAACCCCTTTTCCGAATAACGGCGTTGTGGAATATGAACCACTTCTTTGATTAACGATGCCTACCATATATATATATATATATATATATTAATATTATATATATATATATATATATATATATATATATATATATATAAAAACATAAAAAAGATTAGTTATATAGTTATGTTATATGTTTATATATATATATATATATATAGAGAGAGAGCGGTGAGAGAGAGAGTGTATATATGTGTATATATATAAGTTATTATTATATATATATATATATATATATATATATATATATATATTATTATAATATAAAATTCAACTGAGTGTATCTCACGTAATTTGAATAGCCTATGTAGAGGTTTATTTGATTCTGTGTTTTTTTTTTAAAAAAAAGATCAATAAAAAGTAAAAATTGAAGCATGAAGGGGTGGATAACAGACACACCCACACCGTCCCCTGTTTTAGACCAGTCTGTAAACACTGGTGTAATCTTCCGTGAACTGCGGAGGAGACAATACCTTTAACAAGGTAGTGAAGTGGTTGGATTTGGAGAGAAAGGCCAGAACCAGGCAGATGGTGAGAGCAGGGAATAGCCAAGGTGTATACCCTTCATCATCAGAGAACTGCAACACTCTTTGCAAAGGGATGTTGAAGATGTTAAGAATTCTACAAACTGCGTTTGCAAATGGCCAGGGTTGCATCTCGACCTTATATATATATATATATATATATATATATATATATATATATATATATATTGTTATATATTATTATATATATTAGAGATATAAGTATATATATATATATATATATATATATATATATATATATATATATATATATATAAGAGATATAAGAGAGGGTGTATATATATATATATATATATATATATATATATATATATTAATCACTCAAAGTATCGGACGCAATTTGAATAGCCTACCTGCATTCATTCGGCACATTGCATTCTGTGTTTTTTTAAAAATAAAGAACAACAAAACTTCCATATCCAAAGATTTTCCAGTCTGGGAACGTACCGAATGTCCGTGGTGAATTGTGAAATTTTCTCCAAATGACGGGCTTCTCTGGGGGAGTGTCGTTCGTGTCTGGAAACCATCGCAGTGATTGGTTTATGATCAGTGAGGACATGAAACTCCCGTCCCTCTAAAAAATACCTGAAGTGGGTTACAGCCATGTAAATCGCTAGAAGTGTTCCGAAAGCGCTATGGCGAGATAAAGGCAAGGGGCGCTCAAAAATAACCTTTTGGATATTTCTTCAGGACACCTCCAACGGCAAAATCTGAAGCATCTATCTGAAGAAGGGTCGGAGCGGCTTCCTGCGTTTAAATAAGGAGAGTGGCGTTGGCGAGGGCTTCCTTGGTAGAAGTGCAGTCGGTGTTACCTTCTGTCCATTATACCGTGGTGGAGACACCCCTTTTCTTCAGTCGAAGAAGGTTTGTGAGAAGACTCAGAAATGCGACTGTAAAGGAGGAAAACGATGGTAAAAGTTAACTATTCCAAGAACCTGACGAAGTTGTTTTGTTAGTCAGGCAGAGTAATGCAACGGATGACCTCAACACGGTCCTGAAGAGGAAAACACCCTTAGCAGAAACCCAAGGAAAGTGAGAGAAGTCACACCTAAAAGACACTTCTCTGAATTGGCACCAATGCCAAATTCGTTCAACCTTGAGAAGACAGAGCGAAGATGTGCCGTGTGTTCCTGCTGGCTTTGAGGAGGTCGTCTATGCAGGCCCAACAGAAGAGGAATCCACCCACGACGGTGTCAATGAACCTCTGCAAGGTCTGTGCAGCATTCCGGAGTCCGTAGTACATTCTAAGATACTCATCGTCCAAACGGAGCAATGATGTCAGTCTTTGGAATGTCCTCAGGTGCGACCGGGTTCTGATGGTAGGCGCGTACCAGACGATCTTTGAAAAGATAGTAGCACTGCTAAGGTGAGAGGTAAAATACTGAATTTGCTGAACAGGGTAACCATTTGAAACTGAGATAATGTTGAGGCCTCTAAAGTATCCACACTCCAGTCCTCCATGGTGGATTTAGGAACTAAGTGAATATTTACAGTTCAACTGCTCTTGGAAGGTTGAGAAATCCCAAGCTCAAGCCTATGTTCAAATTCAGCCTTCGCTATTTTGAATTTCTTCGGAGCAAGACAGCGAGCGCGCGTGAAAGTTGGAGGTCTAATAGTCTCGATGTAATGGAGAACTGTATACTTGATTGAGGTGACCTCGAAGCAGGGGTGGAGATGGGAGGGAAGTCCTCCAAGATGAGAAAGATAGAGAAGAAGTAGTAAACGGATGAACAGCCAAAGTGAATCTTTTTTGCTGCAGAAAGTTGTAGAACCCTTGGAGAAAAGGGAAGTATCAAGTAGTGCCGTCCAACAAACCTCAAGTTAGGAAGTCTGTTCCCAGGATGGATTGAGACACTTCTGTAATGAGGAAGACCCACCCGAAGGTTCTTCCGAGGGAGATATAGAGAGAGAGAGAGCATTAGCGCTCACCGTAGGTTTCAATGATGGAGCCTCATCTTCCCTTAGTTTACGAGCCAGCTTGGGTGAGAAGGTGTCAAAAGGGTTCTTCGGGAGGCAGGAGACATCAGTTGCGGTGTCAATCGGGTAGTGGCGATTGGTTGATAGGTCAAACACACAGCAGGCAGTGTTTAGAAGGGGAGCCAGTGCCCTTAACTTTCTTCAAGGACTGGCTGGTGAGTTTCCCGAAAATGTATATGGCTGTAGGCATTTCCGAACCTGCTCCTTGAAGTTCCAGTTGCAATAACACTCACCAGAGCTTCTCCTGGAGGAGGGAGCCCTTCCCCTGGTAGAAAGCCGGATCCGTGTGAGAGTAACGTTACACGATCCGCCAGTATACTCCTCTGTGAGAGTCTCAACTAGCCTTTCCAAGCGGGTCAGTCTCTTCTATTGAAGAAAGAGCTCCCGAATGAGGAGAAACAGAAGAGGTATGCGTAGTAGGACTAGTTGTCCGTGAGGAGCCTAAGAACTCATGATGCAGTCAAGACTCTGCGAAACTCTGTAGCGATGAGGTCGGATCACTGGAGGGCCCAATTTTTTTTTACCTTATGTGCTAGATTTTGCAAGAGAACCTATCATAGGGCGACTTCCCTGGGGAATGGTGAATTTCCGAGCTGGCAATTCATGTTGGAGAACTCGCTAGGGGGTTTGTCTCCTAAAGCATCTCCCTTCAGGAATTGTTCCAGCCCAACCTCAGGCGATGAAGATATGTGAGCACCACTTACAGGGAGGTGTACGGGGTAGCCGAAGTGGAAGCCGTAGTGAGGGCATCCCGTACCTTTAAGAGTGGACCTTCTGGCAGGGGATAAGCAGCCTGTTGTAGTACTTTTGCTGTATCTTTATTATATTAATATAATAAATGTATTTATCATAATATTTTTTATTTATCATTTAGTATCATATAATTGGTGCAGTCTTTCAAGGAAACTGGCTAATTAAAGGAGCCGTGTGAGTGAAACGAGAAAATGAAAGTTAGCTATAGGATGAATTCAGGAGCGAAACGACAGTCCACAGACTAAACGATACCAACCGGTCGCCGGGACAAGGTCAGGTATGCGACGTAGAAATAGTATTATATAAATAAGTATAAAGTAAATAAAAAGGCTAAAATTAGTGCTATACGTAATATTTAAATTATAAATGGTAAATGGATACAAATATATATTATATATATAATTATATATATATTATATATAATAAATTTATTATATTATATACTATTATACTATATTCTATATTAAACATTAAGAAATATCATTTGAGACAAGTAAAAAGCCACAACATGGGCCTATCGAGATATAAAGTATTATATAATTATAATATATATATATATATGATATATTATATTATATATTATATATATATATATATAATATATATAATATATATATATATATTTATATTATATTATATATAATATCTATTATTATATCTAATAATATTAATATATATATATATATATATTTATATATAATATATATATATATATTATAATATATTATATATATATATTATATAATATATATAATATATAATATAAATATATACTATAATATAATTAATATATATATATATATATATATATATATAATATATATAATATATATATAATATATATATTATTATCTATTATATATTATATATTATGTGGACCGATGGTTATATCGTTCTTTTATTCTTTATATATTTAATATATAGTATTTATATATATATTATAATTATATTATTTCATAATATATATTTTTAATATAAGTTATATATATAATTATATTATATATATATTAATTAATATTATTTATATATATTATATATACCGAATTTTAACTGTTTGGATACCTTGGTTGGATATATATAGTAGTTGATAAGATTTTTGAGCGTACTCCTTTCAAGTAATAGTCCGGAATCAATCTCTAATTTTATATATGTTCGGAATTACCTGATTCGGTAACTATACATGCGTGCACGACATAAAACTACCGCTTATAGACTTTCATGTAATTTTATATCACCGATTTAGCAGTTTATACGGTATAGTTTGTTATAATACTAATTCTCAATACAACACATAAAATAGCAACCTTTACATACTAGATAAAATGTTTTTCTATATTACAAATATCATCTTCTAATGCTTATCTCGTCAATTGGAGAGGTACTAGGGTACTATGTCGTATAGGTGTAACCAGCCGCGGTAGCAGTGAATATTCTGATACCCAGCGTCATCAATTGTGCGTGCTGAAACTGGTCGTTTCGGGCTCATACTCATCTTTGCTTTACATTTGGTTGTAATAACCACTAGAAATCTTTCTATTCGTATATCAAGTATTAATTGAGATACTAAATTGTTATTCGCTCTTCTCGTGGAATTCGAGGGTTAGTATAGCGATAGGTTGAGGAATGGATGCATTATGATATATATGGTATATATATAGAGAGACCTATTGGCTATATAGGTCCCTATGAATTGTATAATATATATATATATACGAGTGCCGCTATATAAATACACTAGACCTTAATCTACCGTGATGACGTTATCCTTTATCTTTGTATGTAATACTTGTATACATAATATATATATATCTATATACGACGTTATTGGCCATTTTCTTAAACAGGGAGAATAAAATGGAATCGGAATGGTTGTAATTGAGAATTTTTCATTTGCGTATCTTTTACGAATTTTGCTCATTTTCCATTAAATAACAAAGATAGTGTCAATAAAGTTTATCCTACTGGATAAAAGTCGTGTTCTATAGTCTATTATCTGATAGGCTTATATACATATACACAAAGTATTGTTACACGGCACTGCCGCGCAGGCTCTGGCTTGGCGCGAGCGCTTCAGCGGAGCGGTTGCCATGCATACACGCGCCCCTGCTGTGCTTACTCTATGTTTGGTCTCTTAGTTTTTATTTACTCACTAATAATATCTAATGAAAAATAATGTAACTACAAGATAAAATCATGATTTTGAAAGTGAAAAAAAAAATTCTCATTTAGAGACTGTTAAGTAGATTTTTTTTATTTCAGAGCCATTGTCAATATTTCATATAAAGTACCCAGGGTCGACTGTCTTGAAAACTAGCAATTTTATAAATTAAATAAATAATTCTTATTTTTTATTTTATGGGAAATGCGAGTTAAATAAAAATTAGTATCTATCCGTAGAGTTGATAATAACTTAACAATCAGAGATTAAGTTTAATTTGCAAGTTTGATGGAAGTAAATTATTTATATATTTTAATAGAAAGGTAGCTAGTTTTTCAAACGCTACCCTACATGTTCTTCTAGCGGATACGCCTATACCTTCTTTATATTATTTATATATATATATATATATATATTTCTTAGTAAATATATATATATAATGATAATATAATAAATCATTTAATAATATTATTTTATAATAGCTATGATTATATATATATAGTAAGTATATAACTTATTTACTTATATTGTTTAATATATATATTAATTGAATGTATAGTTATATAATATATATAGTTGCATATCTAAATGAAGTTGGCTATTTAAAAGAATAGTTTAAATAAAAACGTATAATTCGGGAAGGTAAAGATCTACGCTTCTCTGGGATTGGAACACGCTGTTCGATAAGGATACATTACCCCGTAATGATTAGTTAATCAAGGAATCCTAACAAACCAAAAATAATTGGATTTTCTCAATGAACAGTTTTTTATGGTCATTGGTGATTGAATTAGACGGAGTGGTTTGCTTTTAATACTGTTTTTGAATCCAACTTTTTTGGGTTGGGGCGTAATGGTATGTTGGTTACAGCATCAATATTACATTGTCCTAGGAATTGTCGACAGCTGCGGTGGTTTCATCCCGAGACGGCGTATTTTTTTTACTTTCCAATTATATATTTCATTTACTTTATTAATATAAGTGTTTTATTCATTATCTTTATTAGTATATGTTTTTTAGACTCATATATAATTTAAAAATACGTGGAGTAGGTTCGAGAAATATTTGAGTATATATAGGTAGGTATATCTCATTGGTAGAGTACGTATATAGGGTAATATATAGCTTATATATCTATATATTATATATATATATTATATCGGATAATGATGAATATAAATATATAATTGTTTATAAATATATATATATATATTATATTATAATATTCTGAATTCGCGGTATTCTGTGTATAGCTTCTCTATGGGTTGATTTTTCTGATTTTGTGAGACGATTTTCCTAGATTAATTCATGGTAAAAGGAGGGGGCTGGTAAGGCTGGCTTTCTTCGCTTTTGACTATTATTTTTATATATCTTGCTTTTCTTTTCCGAATGACAATATGTAACAGCACCTTATTCAACACTAACTTGGGATAAAACGGTATATGATGAAGAGAATATACTATATATAATACTATATATATATATATAGTATAATACATTAGTTTCTATATTTATTTCAATATATATATTAATATTATTTTATTATAATATATTATTAAATATTATATATATATTATATATATTAATATAATAATAACAGGACTTGGGTATCAAGTACGCTTGTATTAATCCATACTATTTTGGTGGCACGTATTGTTAACTTGTATCATTGTAAATGCCATCTTTGATACTTGGAAATTTATGGAAAAGTATTATGTAATATTATTTTGACATTTTTAATTTTTGCTATATATATATATATATATATATTAATTGTTTATAAGATATATTTTAATATATAATTATTTATATATATTATATATATAAATTATATATATATTATTATATATATATATATAATTATATATATCTTAATAATTAATTTATCTTAATATAATAATATATATAATTATTTATCTTATAATTATATATATTATATATATATTATATCTATTAATTTTTAATCATATTTCTGCCGTATTGATATTATTCACTTTTACTTATGTATTATATCAATGTATTTTACGATTAGTATGTTAGTATTGTGGTATATATAATAAGTATATCCCTATTGGCATATATTATTTCTATTTTTAGTATTTAATTAGTTTTTATTATTAAAATTATATTATTATAAATAATAGTGAGAATTTATAAACTTTATAATATATATATCTTATAGTCTTATATTATTTGTACATGTTAGAGTTCTAATGCATTCTTTTGCTCCTCAATACGTTGAGGGTGTATTGTTTTCAATGTAAGGTGACGCAGTCAAACTTTGGTTGATATTATTGCTGATGAGATCAGGGAAAGGGAGCTTACTTAATTTAAAATCTTTCCCCATTTTGTTTTCAATCGAAATTAATAAGAAATATTAACCTGTGAAGTTTTGTTTTTTAAACACGTCATTTTTACGGTCGATTTCACAGCTAATTTCCCAGAAAGGCAATCATATACAAATCATCATTTTATCGAACAAAACATTCCTTAATCAAACACAATTGTCATTGATCACCTTTCTTTAGCACTTCTTCAAAAAAATGTTTTATTTTGCCAATTCTTTTTGTAAAATTAACATAAATGACGAAATTGTTTCCTGTCAAAAAGAGTTTTATTAGTTATGATTTTAATATGGAATGAAAGATAAAATTTTGTCGCAATCAGTAAGTATCTAGGCTGTAGAGTGGTGATGATTGATTTGGAAGGTTATGTAAAAGCGTTTATGGAGGGTATAGTTCGAGGGATTGGAAGGAGAGCAATAATAGTACTTATTAAGGGTAAGGTGGGATAAGGGTATAGGGTTTATAGGGGAATTAGTTTATTGAGTGTTGTATGGAAGATATAAGCTGGTATTTTGTCGAAAGAGTGCGTCGATTGATTGAAGGACTGATTGGTGAAGACAAGTGCCTTTAGTAATGGTAGAGGATGTGTGGATCAATCTTTACATTGAAAAAGGATTGGGAAAGAGTGAGGAAAAGAATAAATTGTATTTAGGTATTTATAAATTGTATACAATAGCGTATGAGGATTCATAGGGAACTCTATGGCAGGTGTTTAGTTCATATATGATGTTTTGTGGTAAAGCTCTAATGGAAATCAAAAGTATGTATGGACGATAGTGAAGCGTGTTGAAAGAATAAAAAAGAGTCGAAAGTGATTGGTTTATATTAATAGCTTCGAGGTGAGGCATGGGTGTGTTATCTCTTTGGTTATTTCAATTTGTATATGAATGAGGTATGAAAAAATTAGAGGTGGAGGTGCAGGGAATGGTGTTAGAATGTGGAGATGAGTGGAGGGAGGGTGTCATACCTATTATATGCAGATGTCTTTGGGTTTTTTGGGTGCGGAATCTGAAGAGAGTTTGAGAGGATTGGTGAAGAGATTTGGTGGGTGTGTAAAAGGAGGATTTGAAAGTAAACGTAGATATGAGTATGTTATGGTTGTGAGTGATGACAGTCCTCCATGTGAAGTTATGTTAGATGGTGAGCAGCTGGATAAAGTGTCTAAGTTTAAATTTAAAGATAAATGTTTGGATGAAAAGGGAATGGACGATGCATAGTGGTTGTAGTAGGAAAATTGTGATGTGCAAGAAGGTGGCTGGTGCAATTAACGTTTGGTGGATGTCAAGGGACTAAATTTTGAGTGTGGCTAGGGTCGTACATGAGTGTATGTTGTTACCTTTTGTTAATGTATAGAGTAGTAAGACTATGGTCTGGAATAAGAGGAATTGATCTAAAGTACAATGTGCTCAGATTGGACAATTCTTAGAGGTGTGTTAGTTGGTGAGAAGAATGATAAATGAGGAATTGACACATATTTAGAGGTTGTGTGGTGTGAAGAAAGGGGTAATGAGAAAATTAAATGAAAGTATACGTTGAGAAGGTTGGTCATGTGCAAAGGTGGAGAAAGTGGTTGGTTAAAACGGATGTTAAGTGGTAGTGGTGCTTGGGAATCGACGGCTGGGGGAACCGAAGAAAAAAGCGGATTGAGTAGTAAATGGAATGCTTGGGGAGAGACCTGTGAGTTTTGGGCAGAGCAGAAGAAGGTGGATAATAGATTGAAATGGCGGGGTTTTGTGAGGGTTATGGTTGTAGCTCACCTGGCCAAGGGATGAACCCACATTGACGAGATACCTAGTAAGGGTCGTCGTGGTCCCGTGAAGCTCTTGGTGGATATTTCTGACTGCGGCGAGTTTCCAAAAAAGTATAAAAGGGGCGGTAAGGTTGAGCTTTCTTTTCGAGTTGCTTCATATTCTTTCTCTACTTCCTTCTGTTTCCGGTGCATGTTACGCACCTTACCCCCATCTTGGGGAGAAAGAAGGTAGGTGATGATGATGATGGTGATGAAATATATATTATATTGGATAATTTAGGTTTGAAATAAAGCGTGCTATATATATATATATATATTATATTATCTATATATAATTTTTAATTAACTTATATATATATATATGATACTTATTATATATATAATAATATGATATATATATATGCAAAATAATAAAGAAAAATTTTGTAAGAGATACTTTCAACAAATTATTAGTTAATATATTATAGTTTTTTTGTTATCTTTTTTGTACAGGTTAAGATAATTTATTCTTTTAAATAAATTTATATATATGTATAATAATATATATAAAATTTTATAAATAAGTATGAATACGTATATATAGTATTATAATTGATTAATTTTCGTTTAGCTACTACGACATATATATATAATACTGACAATATATATTATATAGTTATATATTATTATAACTATATATAATATATATATTATTATATACTAATATATATATATATATATATAATATATTATATATATATTATATATATATTATTATATAAAATATCGTACTCGATTGAAGTCCGAGTCTATGATATTCAGTTGGATGCCCGGAAGTGAACAGAGGAACCTTTGATTGCGGTGGGAATTTTTTTAATTACAGTGGGAATTTCCACCCTTCCACGACGGTTTTTTGTTTTTCGAAATAATAAAAACACTCTACTTAAAGATAGCGTAAGATACTTAATAAATATGTTATGGTAGGAGTTAAATTAATAAAATACAATTATTAAATTAAATAATAATTAATAATTAATAAATAATTTAATGCAATTAAATAAATAAATAATAATAAAAGAAAAAATTTAAAGTGTGAAAATATAAAAATAAATAAATAAATATATACATATACTATTTATATATATATATATATCATTGTTATACTTTATATATATATACTTTATACATTATATATATTATATATTTATATATATAACATGTTATATATATTATTATATATATAGTTGTTTTAGTATATGATTTATATAATTATTTATATCACGTATTACTGCTAAGTCAAAAACTACGTCCATACAAGATGAATATACACCTGTGCATACGCACACGCCATGCCAACACTAGACACGCTACATCACACGCTCACACACACAACTTTGACGTTACTGATTGAAGGCCGCTGGATAACCACGCCGGGAATTGATTCGGATGAACCTGGAAACTGGGTAAAATGGTTTACTGGAAGACTGGAAATGGAAATGGATTCTGGGAACACTGGAAAATGGAAAATGGATTTCTGGAAACTGGAAAATGGATTTAGGACATATCGGAACAGAAAAAAGAATAAAATAAGACTTAATATAATAAATAAATAAATTTAAACATAAAGAGTAATAAATGATAATAAATAAATGAATAATATTAATTGAAAAAAAACAAAATTGAAAAAAAACGTAAATATTTACTGGTTCGATGGCACAGAGCGACAGACGCAGACACACAACCACCCACTACATACATCACAAATATGGTTGGAAGATTAGCTTAAAGACTGAGATCTATATCCTCGAGCGTGCATTCGACGTCTTTGTGTCGTAGCGAGATTACGTTAAACCCCTAGCCCCCCACTAAAGACATACGTAAGTGTTCGTGTAAGCCTGAAATTTGTGAGAGGATTTCGAGTTGAATTTCTAGAAAGACTTGGTATCGGATATCGGAGGAGTATGGCTCCCGGCACAGGTTGCTGGATGAATTTTACGTGATTTACGTGATTTACTGTTTTTTGAACTGATTTACTGCTTAGGGTTAAATGTAAAATGCAATTTTTTTTTAAAGTTAATAAACATAGAAAAATAATTTTCTAGTAAAATAAAATGTTTAAAGAAAACAACAAAATAATAAAATGTTTTTGTGTTATGTTATACAAAATATGACTTGAATTAATTGTATTCGATTATACATTGTGGATCATGTGGAATGTGTAGAGGGTCTGGTTGGATGGTACTTCGTACTTGATTTACTAATGTATACTGTTTTACTGATTTACTGATTTATCTCTTTATTAAATGTAAAAATGCAATTTTTTACGTTATAACAACATAAAAAGAATAAATTTTCTAATAAAACAATTGTTTAAGATAAAATCATTGTATGTTAAAGTTATTTGTGTTGTTTATTACAAAATATGACTTAGAACCAATAGATCTAATGATAATAGATCATGGGCAAGAGCAAGGAGGGTGGCTGGATGGTACTCATAATTTGATTTACTGAATTTACTTGTATTTATAGAATCTTTTACTGATCTCCGCGGCTTTAGTGGTATGTAAAAAAAAATATGGCAATTTCTTCATATGTTATAACCATAAAAGAATAAATTTTCTAGTAAAAATACTGATGTTATTATATATGTATAAGATCAAAATACAAAATAAATAAAGTTTTTGTGTTATGTTTATATAATTCAAAATATGACTTGAACCAATAGATTCAGATAGATCAACTAGATCATAAAGGGAAGGCAGTGAGGGTGGTGGATGGTACCTCATGATTTTTTGCGGAATGGTTTCCGTTTGATTTACTGATTTCTGATTTAGTGACTTTACTTCGATTATACGTGCATTTTGGGTAATAGTAATACAAGGCAAACTTTTTATGTTTTCTGAATAAAACTTAAAAAGAAATAAATTCTCTCTTTATTAATTAGTGACTCTTAAAAAATTGATAAAAATGTTACTGAAAACTAACAACATTGATAATATATAAAAAGTTTTGTGTTATGTTATCCTCACCTAAATATTGACTTGAACCCAATAGATTTGTTTATAAGAATCAATGATGCATTAGATCAATAGATCATGGAAGGGTAGGAGGGTATGGATGACAGTTTGATGTTTAGCGCACTTGATATATATATCTGATTTACTCTGGTTCTTCATGGGTTATGTATAAACATAACAATTTTAATATAAATATGACTTGAATCATGAGATCAATAGATCAATAGACCATGAGATCAATAGATCACGAATGGGTAGGAGGATAGAGTAGGTGGTTTGATACTGATTTACTGATTTACGCCTTTAGGGTATGTAAAAATGCAAATTTTTTACGTTATACACATATAACAGAAATTTTTAGTTTAAAACAAAACTATGCATACCGACATTCTCCAGCACTGTTGCCTGGAGCAACTCCTCCTAATGGCGCCGAGCATACCAAGTACTTTTCTAGAAAGTTCCATTCACTCCTCTAAATCTCTCTGGTTGACATTTAATATATCTTAGTCTCTCTTATGACAAGAACATCTCTCTGATGTTTTTTCATTATAAGCGATAGGTAGGCGTTAAGAGGTTACGTTATTTCTCTGGTTTATTCAGTTGGATCTCACAGTAATCACGCTTTGCAAAGGCGTGGATATGCTGGTGATTTATAAGCTCTTCTAATATCAGCTTTTGCGGCGGAATAGTGTGGATAGTTTTTGTGTGTTGTTGTGTTGTGTCTGCTGTTCTGTTGGTGGCGCAGTTTTAGAGAAAATTCGCAACTTATTAATTAAATTTCATGTCGGGTAACTAGATTAAATAATATATTTTTTTTTGCGATATCAATTTGGAAACGTTGTGTTTTATTATTTTATTATTATTTTTATTTATTTTGATTTATATAATTTATTTTTTAATTTGGTTTATTTTTATAATTTATTTATTTACTCTTTGTATTATTTTATTTAATTTATTTATTGTATTATTTTTGATTTAGTGTTTTTATTTTATTTGGTTTATTTTATATTATTTATTAAATTCCAGTTTTCCAGTTTCCATAGGAATCACGTTTTTCCAGTTTCGATAGTGGTTGCTAGATCATTTTTTCCATTTTCCAGTTTCCAAAAGGAATTCATATTTCCCAGTTCAGGATCCTGCAATCCTTTTCCTACGGGTTTCCAGCAGGCCCTTACGATCGGTACGCTCAATGTGTGTGTGTTGTGTGGTGTGAGTGTGGCGGTGTGGAAGGATATGGCGAAGGTAGAGGGCTGGTCATTTGCACGTGTATATTCTAACCTATTGTATGGACGCCTAAATTTTCTTAGAATATATATATATATATAATATTATATATCTTTTATTATATTGCTTTATTTGTTTAACATATGTACTTATTTTTGATGTAATAGCAAAAACGGTATAATTATTAGTAATATAAATAATAGTAAATCGTTATTGAAAGTATATTTATAGTTTGTACCATAATGAAACATTGATCAATTATTATTTCTATATACTGAAATAATTAAGGCGGAATGATGCATTAATATTTATTTATAATAATATATAATATTATCGAATATATATAAGATAAATGATAATAGCACTGAGAAATAGAGATTGATGAACTAAGTAATAAAAGCTATAATTTTTGGTGTTTGAGAGCGAATTGCATATTATTTATATATATAAGATCTAGTACTACATAGACTTTGATTACGTTTGGGTATAGCGACCATAGATTTTAGTTTTAATTTATCAATATATATTACTTTATTATTATTTATTTCTTGTTTCATATATATATAGAATTTTTTATTTTGTATTTTTCTTTTAATTTTTTTATTAATTAATATTATTTATTATTTATTAACTTCATTTTTATATTGTGAATATTATTGAAATTGTTTATATTTTTTAATTTTAGATGTGAATCTCATATTTATGTAAGTTTGATTTATTAAGGGTTTATAATTATTATTGTATATGTTTTATTAATCATTATTTTAGGTAATTTTATTGTTTCGTAAAAAAAACTTACGGTTTTTTTTCGCATTCGGTGGATTAGGTTCGGCTAATCGTCTATTACCACGTGTAATTAAAAATACGTTCCACACTCTCTAATCAAGGAGATGCCGGTCTTTATAACTTCCGGGCATGCCACGATAATTTCTCAAATATCTAAACTATATAATCTATAACCATTATTAATAGGGTAATAAATTTACAATTTATAATAATTGATAGTATATATATAGTTTTGATAGTTAGATTTGTGTAGGGTAAAGTGTCAGTATAAGTAGACATAAATAATTAAATGTCATATCTATTATCATATATATTAATACTATATATATATAATTTAATTATTCTTAATATAAATACTATTTATTTATTTATAATATATTTGTGATATTATTTATTATAAATGATATTATACTAGTGATTAGTGGTAGATTTATATAACTGATATTTAATAATATTAGATTAATATAAATTCTGTTTAAGTTATATATATATTATATTATATATATTTTCATTAATATATTGTTTTAATATATATATATATGAGTAATAATTTGACTGTGAGAATAAATGTTCGGCTTTTATAGTATACTATTATATTATATCAGATATTATACCCTACATACTCAGTATATATATATATATATATATATATATATATATATATAAATTCCAAAATCTTGCGGATGGAACATATTCGTGGTGAATATCCCCGGACTATCCCCTGAATGAATTCATCACTGTTTATAGGCATTTAAGTTCCTAGAATTTCCCCTTTACTTACAGAATGACTGGCATCACATTAACAGAAGCTCTGCGAGACATTTGGATGGCTTACTTTTGCGTCGCGAGTCCCTTGGATAGTTTGATGCATGCGGCTGTTAACTCCGTGCCAAGAGAGGTGCTGCCGGAGAGACGAGAGGTATTTATTATTATTTTTGAAAGAATTTGTTATTTTTATTATCTATTTTTTATAATTGTTTTTGTATTTCACTAATATTAATATATCTTTTTATTATTATTATTAATATAAATTTATTTTAATATTTAAATGTTTAAATAGGTTTAATGTAATATATTATTATTATTAATTCTTATTATGTATATATGTATTTTATTATTATTATTATTATTAGCATTTTGTTAGATAAAGTAGGTTAGTGTTTAAAGTAGTAGTAATAGTAAGTAGTAGTAAGTATAGTAGGTAGATGTACGTAAGTAGTAGGTAGTAGTTAATGTCTCTTGTGTTGTTTTGAATAGTTATATTAGTAGTGAATAGAATTGGGTAAATTTATTTGTTGTTGTTTTTTTTTAAATATTTAATGAATCACCTAGCGCAAAATATGCCTTTTGTCGTATTTTAGCAATAATTCAGAAAGATATTTACAAAATTAAATATTTATATTCTTTTTACTTTATTAAATGAAAATAAATTTAAATTTTTTTTTTTTTATATTTATTACGTAGAGCTTTATGTAAAGGATAAATCAAGTGAGTAATATACTCTATCTTAAATAATTTAAGATAGTCTTAACTTTATTTACATAAATGTAATTCAAGGGCTCGTAGCCTATGTTTCTGAAAAGGAAAGGAGAAACAATAGTTATTTACACATTAATATAATATTTTACTACTAATACTACTACTACTACTACAACTACTACTACATGTCATTTCTTCCTGTGAGGATCTAGTTATTATATATTATTATTATTATTATTATTAATGTAATTGATTTTGCATTATATATTATTTTATTATTATTGATTCACTATTATTTATCTTTATTGCACAGTTCCTCTGCATCAGGAATTAACTCACATTTTGACTTCGAAATGGTATCATACAGTTCCAGTACAGTTCGAACTCCACCGGTACCTACAGGAAAATTGGAATATGTGATAGAAATGGAAAAGTTATTCCATAAAAATAATAAAGAAAACGGAACCGATTCTCAGAAAACGGATAATAATGATCATTAACTTTGATATTATTTTATTTATTTTGTATAAACCTTTTCCTCTTATATTGTGATATTAGCACTAGCAAAATATTTTATAATTTATTTTTGTAATATTTATAAATTATACTTATATTTAATCCTATCAAATTTCAATTTAAAATACCTAAATCTTTATCATTCAAAATATATGCATTATCTTACCTCCAAAAACGTGATATTTTCCTATAAAGCAAATACTTCAAACTAAGGATAAAGAGATATCCACATGCAGCGAATGACTACTGAATTGATCAACATGACTTAAATATTTATTTTTTGTTTTAAAATTTAGTCTCCATAATATACATGCAATAATAACTGAAAGCTGTTATGGTCTTAGTTTTTTTTATTTTACCGAAACCAGTTCTCTAACCTAAAAGATATATATATATATCATATATATACTATACAAATGATATTATAAAATTCAATCATGTTTAGAGCATTGGTTTGATTATTCATATATATATATTTACATATATAATATATATATATATGATGTATATACTATATAATAATAATACACTTTATATTATATATTCTATATACTACTATATATCCTTATTTTAGGTGATCTCCCGTCAGGTAAAACCCAGCATCCCGGCTTTGCTTTTCCTGCCGGATGTTGCGCGGATGTATTACTTTGTCGAGATTTGATAAAGAAATATTATAATAAAAATATTTAGAATGAATCTGAAAAAGAAATGAAAATGGTTGAAGCGCAATTTCAAACGACTTGATATTCTATCTTAATCTTTCAAAGACCATTCCCACTCGCTCGGAATATTCGCTGCCCTTCATATTGACTGGGCAAAGACAGTATTGTTTCAAAAGAACACTTTGCCTTCGTACGCCAGTTTCGTATTCCAAGTTAGATTCCCCTATTAACTTGTCAAAATGACATTCCCATATCAACACTGGCATTAAGCTATTGAAACCAATTGAACCTCCCAAACAAAGTTTATGCTGCTCTGCAGTCATTCTGTCTCCCGCCGTAATCCATTAATCTTCAAGCGTTTAGGAGACCACTCTTTTTCGCAACCCCATCTTCAAATGAAAAATCGCATGAACCGAAAAGAATATTAAAAAAAGGACATAGAAATTCTGTAATTAACTAGAGCTATGACACATAAATATTCTTTTTGCGCTATACTATGGAAAATTAAATTACTCCATTCATACTATATTCCGCAACTTACTTAGCAATCCCTCTACATTCATAAAGGCAAGTTATGTTTTGTAAACAATTTAGACAAAGTTATATAATCTTACTATTTATGTTGCTAAGTTTGAAAACTTCAATCTGAACAGTCTATTATTTCGCCCTCCTAATGTGTAAAAGTAAAAAAAAAACGAAATCTTAGAATAAAATTGCATCATATCAAGTAAATTACAATACACAGATTCACTGGAAGAACTTTCACAGGCCAGTAGTAATGAAGAAACACACGCATTATCAAAAGATGTAGAGCAAGATGATTGAAAACTATACCCCAAATATACGATTAGATTCAATGATCGATTCAATAGTTGTGGAATGTTAGCAAAAAAGTTTACCCCACGCTTGAGTAAGCTTGCAAGAAATAACTGTTGGCCTACATCCTCCCAACCTTATAGTTTCCAAGTTCGAAGTATTTAAGCAATGCTGCGGCTCAGCAGAAAAATTGGATGTTTCTCAAGCACAACCTCTATATTTGAATTTCAATAACTAGTGCAAAAGTATAATAATCATTGTAAAATCTCTTTCATTAAGGAGAAGGTTGGGGGAAAGAGTTGGGTGGGGTGCATTTTGGGAGTTGGGTTCCACGTCCGTACCTCGGTAACCACAAGTTATATTAATAAATTGTGGCTAAACTGGAAATATATATATAGTAATATCATATTATATATTATTATATATATATATATATTATATATATATATATATATTAATATAGTATACTCAAAAAAATAACCCTTAAGTATTTCATCAACTGCTGGGATGGAACCACGGGCTCCCTAGCAGAATCGTCCCGGTAAGTGTCTTCTGAGACACAACGACAAACTATTACCTTGGACTAAAAGTAAAGCGCGAGAATTGTTCCCGTGGTGGAATATATCATCCACCCAACAGGAACGAAGACGCATCTCTAATCCCGTTCCCAATCGCTCGTGCGAATAGACGTAACAATGACAGCGAGCACCGCTGACCAGCAGTGAAGATAACTTTATAAACGGGAATATATCGATGTATCAACAATCGCTGCTAACAAATTCAATATATTTAGAATAAATACACTTTCTTATCAGTCCCTAGTATCCATTACTATACAATAGAACAGGTAACAACATACCATCATGTAAGACCCTTCGCACTCAAGACTTAGTCCTTTACATTTCACGCGCAAGATTTAATTTTGCACCAGCACTATCCAGCCCATCGACAACACAAAATTGATAATCCAAGATAAATTCCTACACTCTCGCATCATCCGTTCCCTTCTGTCCTCCATCCAAACATATAAACCCTAGCTGGAAATTAAATATTAACACTCGGAAACTTGTTTTCCAAGTCTGCTCACTCATCTAACATAATCGCTCAAACTGAGGAAGCATACTCCGTTCGTCACCTCTCAACATAACTATAGATGATATACTATATAATATTAATACACTATAATAATATATAAACATTTCAAATAATATATTATATACATATATATACGGTTGATAATAACCTAATTAAGATTGCAAATAGCAGATAAAACTCTAACAACTTATATATATATAAACAATTTAATTTTTGTATAAATAAATGTGTACATATATAATATATATATAATATAATATATATATATTGACATATATAAAATAAAATTATATCAGAAATACCTAAACTATATAATATTCGCATGGTGTGAAAGCAGAAGCAATTAATCTCCCAGACAGGATCGAGGACCTACTCCCTGCCATCTCTGCGGTCAACCCTTGGGATATCTTTAGTTTTTAAAGAAATGCCCACCATTAAAGGCCAACGTAAGGTTAAGGTTAATTAAAATACGTTTAAAATTACTAAACTAAATTTTAACGAAAGTTATTTGTCGTTAATCTGTAATATAAACAAGAATGAAGTTATTATAACTATAATTTTACGCTGATTCCAAAATATGTATCTCTCATTATTAATCTAGTGGTAGCATTATGAGTTATTTTAAGACTAAACTCTAGAAACGGCTAATCTAACTCAGCTGGACCATATTATATATAAGATTAACTGATATAAATAATATTCTATTATATTTTAATCTTCATAGTTATATAATAATATATAGTTATTATGCTTTCTGCTAACTGTTCCTTCCCTAACAGACAGAACTTTCACGGCCTTTTTTGGAATATTTACTAACTCTCTCACCGAGACTGTTATATCTTCTCATCCTAAATACTAGAGGTCCTCGATCATCTTACGGGGCATTATTCAATTGTACACCAACACTGATGGTTGGCGTCCTCTCATACTGATGTTAGTGGGGAGGCAGGTCCGAATCATTCAGCCATTGCTAAGATCAATAGGATCACCTACATTAAAGAACCCAATACATTCCGGATGGTTCCTAACCAATCTTGCAACACACTTGAACCTACTTATTGCATGTTTCACCAAGTTTCTCTCTCTCTTTTAAATTACCCACTTATTAGCTCACTATTCGTGTAAAGTCTGACCAAACTTATATCTCGTTTAATTTTTAAATACTTTCTCTCCACAGCTCCATCCTCTCCACGCTTTTTTTTCTGGCACTTTGAAGTACGGGCGATTTTGAGGCCTTTGCGTTACTTCTACCGCCTAACTATATTGGATGACTGTTTGTTCTGTGAGCTTTCGACTTCTGGCCGATAAGGGTGGAGCTGTAATCGTTGATGGGATGAGCAGGTTATTCTCTTCTTCGACTAAATCTTTTCACCTTCAACTCATATATCACAAGTGGTTCCGAATGTGTTATGTTCCTCTGGCATTCAGTAGAGACAGTGCGGTATCGGAAAAAAAAGTGGAAACAATTCTTCTCGTTCTCTTATCATCTTTGCTAATTTTTCATTCTGCGTAGGAGATAACGTTGTGCTATAAGGGATACTCATGTCGATAGCAATAGCGGGCTTTCATCTAAACGAAAGTGCATACCTCCTTGGTTCTCCTACTGGAAAATCTTTTCTGGCTCATTGCCAAAAAACATCTCTAACAACTTATGTAAATTTGCCTTTCCTCCTCTTAAATGTTCTGATGATTCTGTTGCTAATTCTCCACTGAAGGCCAATCTCTTCGGCCTCCTATTTTCCGTCTAAACTTTCTAACCTACTGGATGAACATTCCTAGGCATTTACCTCACTTCTGCATATGTTAATCCTCCCTTGCTCACCATCCTCTCCTCACTCCAACTCCTCTCCTACTCCTCCTCCTCCTCCTCATATACACTACCTCCTCTTTCTTCCGTCTCAAGGGTGTCCTACAATGCTTGCTGCTTATTATACTTTGATTCGGGTGCATGGGCTCTGAAATCTTCTAAAAACGTTAGAAAGGCGGGTGGCCGAGGATGGCTTCCTCCCCGTGTTTTGAGGGAGTGTGCTTCCGTGCGAGGCCCTCCTCTGTCGTTCAACTAATATTCTCATCTGTCTCATACTACACTTTCCATCGTGTTGGGAGCCGCACATGTCAACCGATTCCGAAAAAAAGGAAGCCGCTCTGATCTTCTAACTATCACCCCATAGCTCTCACTTGTAATTCTATCTAAGAACTTTTGAAACCCTTACCTCAATATACATTTTTTTAGATATGCTAGGATAGTCATTACACTCCTTTCACTGAGCGCCAGTACCTTTCAGCGCTACGAGGTCTAACATAGGCGATGATCTTTCCTATCTTAAATGACTTCTATGAAGGTTTTCGTGGCCTGATAAACAGGAAACTTGGGGAGACTCTGCCGGGGTGCGCATTCTGTTACGTGAATCATTTGACCGGCGCGTTATAGGCTAACGCGTAGTCACTGTCTCGCACAAGCTCCTTCCTTTGGGGTTTAACTACTCCTTCCTCTATATAGCTCACACAGTAATGTCTAAATGTTTCATGCTCAAATCGCTCAATATTGGCTTGTTGATTGACGGGTGCGACTTCTTCTCTTCTTTTTCTGTTCAATTGTGGTCTGAGTTCCTCAGGGTGTTGTCTTATCTCGCTACTTTATTCTTACTTTTTCATTAATCGATTCTATCTCACCCTGCGACATACGAATCTGATCACTCTCGTTGCCGAATGACTCGACCCTTCATTCTTCAACTCATGTTAAAATTCTGCTCCTTTCTTTTACTTCTAGACACTGCCGTTGTCGTTCTCGTCTTAATCTGTCCGATTCTATTCTCGCAGATCTGAATAGATATTTCGGGTGGGGTACGTCATCAACCTTGTGAATTATAATAATGCTTTAAAATACTACAACTTCTCAAAAATCTCCCTCTCTAAAACACTTTCCAACTTTCCACTTCTCTTTGAGCGAGTTCACTCTCGTCTCTATCCTATTTGAAAGCTCTATTAACATCCCTTGGCCTTTAACATTAACCAAAAAAATGTCTTTGGCAATCTCACATTCATAACTATACAGGAATTGCTTACGGGACTGGCTTCAAGAATATCTCGTGGAATTAATGTTTTGACTGCGAAAGACTAATTTCTTATTCTATCTTACTCACAGTTACCTCCAGCTATAAAGGGCCTCAATACCGCCCTTGTATGGAAGAACTAGCGCTTGTCTCTTAGATCGATTGGGGGGGACTTGCTGGTTTTTCTCACTTCCTGGCTTTGGATCAAGGGTTCGAAGTCAAAGAAGCCTATAATGACTTATAAATTTGTTTCTTTATTTCTCCAGTTCACTTTGACCCTCTATATTTGAGGGCGCGATGTTTGGTGTGTTTATCTTTTTCTAATAGGTACTAATATAAATGAAGTGACAGGGTAAAAGCAGCGGCAGATGCTGCCGAGTGAACTTGTACTACGCGTAATACGCCTTTACGACGCCGGAGCAGACTTAGGGTGCTGTGTCTGCGCTGAGTTTTTGGTGTGATATTGGATAACTCCAGGATACGTAGCTGCGGCTGCTTCCTTCTTCTGCCACCTCTGTTCTGTTGGATTCTCAATCTCGATCTTTTATGTGTTTTCTGCTGAATTTTATCTCCCTCACTTCAAAGCTTGCGTCTGCGCATCATCTCTGCGCGTCAAAATTTGGCGAGTTGTGTTGGTGCAGCTCTGAGAGCGCTGTAACAATCCCTTTTTGAATAGGTGTCTGCCTGTCGAGTTTGGATGACAACGTTAAATATATAATATATAATATATATATATTATATATATATAATATATCACATATATATATATTATTATATTATATATATATATAATATTATATAATATTATTATATATGTATGTATGTATTGTTGTATGTTGTTATGGTATGATTATGTACGTGTATGTATGTGATGTACGTATGTATGTATGGTATGTAGTGTATGATATGTATGTATGTTGTATGTATGTATGCTATGCTACTGTATGGTTGTGCCTGGGTGTGAAAAATACTTTTATTGCAGAATTTACCTGAAACACTATAACAACACTTATCTGTTTGGATCGAGAAATTGTCCTTAGGGCAATCAATTTCTGGGGGGAGACTGGGCAAAAGCAGATAGATTAAAAGAAATAAATCTGTAATATATATATATATTATATTAATAGTTATATATATTTTTCTCTCTAATTAATTATATAATATTATATATAATATATATATATATAATATATATCATTATATATATATATCGTATATATAATAATTATATTTATATATATAGTATATATTTATATAAATATTATTATAATATATTATAATTATTTATATTATATTATAGTATATAATATATCTATTATAATATATATATATATTTATATATATTTTAATATATATAATATTATAATATATATTTATATATATATTTTATAATATTAATAATATACTATATATATATATATATATATTATTAATATTATATATATATTATATATATTTTATATATTTATATTATTAATATATACATATATATATATTTTATATATTATATACTATATATATTTAATTATTAATATTATATAATTTAATATAATATATAATATATATATAATATATTAATATATTATATATAATATCATTATATTAATAATATAATATTATATTATAATTATTATATTAATAATATTATAATATATATATATTAATAATAAATATATTATATATTATATATTATATATTATATAATATTAATTATACTATATATATAATATATTAATTAAAATTATAGCAATATATATACATATTTAATACATATATATATAATAGTATATTCATATTTACTATTATATTATTTATAATTATATTATTCACTCTTTCTATTACTATATTTTTATTACTATATTATATATTTATATATTATATAATATATATATTATATTATATATTTTAATTATTATATATTATTATATATTATATATATTATTATATAATTATATATATAATATACTTTACTATTTATTATAATTATAATTATTTATATTATATTATCTATTTAATATATTTATATATATATTATCTTTCATTTTAATTCTCAGTAATTAAGTAATACCGTTCCGGCGCGGAACCGGAACTGGAATAAATGTCATAATTCTCCGGCTGGAATTCCGGTGTACTCCTCTAATTAACTATTATATATTTTCTTATATTATATATATTATATCTATCTTTATTATTATATCATTTTTATTTATATATTTTCTATTATACTTATTTTTACTATATATATAAGGACTATATATACATATATTATATATATATTATTTTTATATTATTATCTAGTATAGATTATAATATAACTATTATTTATATCTTATATAACATATATTGTTGATAAATATTAATTTATTTATAAATTTCTAATATATAAATTAAATTAGTTATATAATATATATTATATATATATATTATATACAAATATTTTTCATAACTTTATTAATTTTATTCTTATTGTAGTTTTTATAATATATATTAATAGTTGTTTTCTAGTATAGTGTATATAAGAAATTAATAATATATAAGAATATTATATAAATATTAATATAATAATAATTTTTATAATATAATAACATTGAATTAATAATAATAATATACTAATTCATATAATTTAATATAATAAATAATAATAATATAATATAATAATAATAACAATATAATAATAATTATAATATATCTCATTAAAAGGAAATAGATATATGAATTTATAAAAAGAAGAGAAAGTAAAAAATAAAAAAAATAAGATAATAGATCTTAGTGAAAAACTAGTTTCAGTCCGAATATAATTTGATGTGTGTCGCGAAAGAGTGTAATTATTTTGTCTTCAAATATATTGTCTCTTTGTTTGAGTGTGATTATGAAAAAAAGTTTATAACCGGGATATTAGCGAAATTAATCGCGATATTCCGTAACCGAATATAAAAGGTTTGGTTTAAATATCCACTTTGAAGGTGTGGTTTTATATCAAAGGGAAACTCAACTGTTTGCAAAAATCATAGATAGAATTATATTTATATTAATAATTTATATTATTTTAATTAAGACATTTATATTAATAGTTATTTATAATTATATAATAACGACCGGGAAGAGTAAAATTTAAGGAAGTTTCTATACAAAATTATTCTACTTTTGTTATAATTATTTTAACTTTTTTCATTTTTCAAAGGCGCCTGTCCTCACGCACGCGAGCTGGTGGGGTTAGATAGGATGCAAGCAGGGCCATCGCAACAAACACACAGCACACACACACCACCTACACTACCCACACCAATATGATTGAACTGCGTATATATATACTTTTCTCAATGTAATGGTTGATTAGAATTAAGTATATATGTATAATACATAATATAATTAGATGTTATTACCTATTTTTCAGTACACCAAATTTGTATATTATCTATTTATAAGATAATATATAGTATATATATATAAGCATAGGCCTATATATATGCAAGGTATATAGATAATATTATATATAAAAAAGTTTTTAATAATTATATATATAATAATATAAATTAAAAATAAATATATTTTAAACTTTTAAATTTAAAACAAAGTACGTTTACAAGCATAATAAATCATGTATTTATTTTTAATGATAATTATTTTATTAAATTTTAATTACTTTGAATAATTAATATTTAAGAATTTTTTCATTATCACTCTATATAGTTTTGACGAGTATGTTATATAATTTTCTTTAGTATATATATATAATATAAAGGACTTTCAGTATGTGATTTTTTATTGGACTCATTATAATACGTATATAATTATACATCTTCTATTAATTATTTTATTAAGATATTATATTTATAATATACTTTATATATATATATAACCTTATATTATATACGGTATAATATATTTATATAATAGTTATAAAAAATTAATATTAACATATATATAATATATAGTATATACTATATATATATATATATATAGTGACTAATAATTATGAAGACAAGTACCTATATACTATATATACCCTATAATATTATATATTACCATATATATTATAATATATTATAATATATAAGATAATTGTTTTTAACCGAATTTAAATGTACATTAGTTACCAGAGACTCCATACGGCTACAGAGAAGCGGGACATGCGAGGCTGGGTCATTTGAATGAATCAAATCTCGCCATGAGATGTGGTGGCCTCATGGCTTCATATTTATTTTTAAATGTCAAAGGTGTTTCTAGAAAATTATGGCACTGGCGAATGAATATTCAAACTCAGAATGAATAACAAGCTAATAAAAATAAAAATGTGGTGTGTGTTTCTTTTGTACATTTATAAATAGTCTAAACTCCTAATCGTTACTTAACAAACTCATTTGTGTATATAAAGAATATTCGCTTCTGAAGAAGAGAAAATAGTTTGTTTTTCTTAGTTCAAAAGTGGGCATGGGATTCCGAATTTAAGATATTATTGATATTGTGCCTGTTTTTAGAAGGTGTTGTATGGAGCATCATTATTTAAGTAAGGAATTTTATGACAGATGGCCTGTGGGGTCCAGTTGGGGACCGATATCATGAAGATATGGTGAATCAAGTTGCGGGCATGGGCGCCACGGCAATTTTTTATATGGGAGGGGATGCCCGTTTATCTATGTTATGTGGTGTGAGTGCTTTGAGTGGTGTGGAGAGCTGCAATGTACGAGGCTAGCAAGTTTACTTGTGGAATATCTTATCGTTCGAGAGTGAGAGGAAGACCACTCACAGCAAATGTCCGTTTTATTTTTTTCCTAAGTTTCGTGAGCTCCTACCTGAGTCCCTCGTAGGCCTCCTTGAACAATAAGACGGTAAAACTTATCCGGAAGCAGGATAATAATCAATTAGAACGTGGTCCGGCGTAGTGTGTTTCGATGCATCGCGGAGGCTGATAATAAGCAAGAAATAGAGGTCCTCCATGTTTTGGCTTCTGTGGCGAGTTTCGTTCTAGTTACCCTAACGTGAGTGGGGGTGCAACATTGGGTTGATTTGTTTCTACGAGGGTGGACACTGCAGCCGATGAAATTGTTGCTACAGGGGATACCATTGTTTTTTTTTAAAAAGGGGGCAATTAAGCTGCGCTGGATGCAGCTGAGCCAAAATTTTTTGAATGAATGACATATAAGAGTTGGGTCTACCTAAGGATAGATTCGAGAAGGGCAACTTCAATTATGTGTGATTCTGCATCTAAATTGAAGCATAAGGGGGGGAGGGTATTGGATAGAAGATTGCGTCTAGTCATGTGAAAACTGCAGAATTCAACACACAACCGCTCGCCTGTTTTATAAGAGCGTTCAGTAACTCTGGAGAAAATCAGATCGTGGAGAGTGGGAATGAAGACACTAATGAAGTGCCTTTAACATGGGCAGGAGGGGTTTGCTAGAATTCTGGAGGAGGTCAGGATCAGGCAAGCAGATGGGAGCACAGGATAGCCAAGGGTTACCTTCATAAAAAAACCGACAACACCCTTTTCACGGGATGTTGAGGAATTTAAGGATGATATAAACTGTGTTTGCAATGGCATGTAAGCTAGAGGATTCTTGAGGTATCTTCACAGATCTCTAGGTGTTAGCATACTGGTATTGGGGCTTTTGTAAAGCTGAAGTATTAACTTCATAGACAAAGCTATGAAGGGCTTATATATTCCTTTCGAAGAGGAGTGGCATCACATCGGATTTAACTTCAAGGTCAGCCCGGGAGACTGATGGAGGCTTAGTTGGAACAGATATGGAATCGCTCGTTTTGGAATGGCGATCTATCTAACAGGTGTAGTAGATTTGCAAGGACTGACATCATACTATGCAGCCATACATCAACTCTATCGGATAGGGCGGTGTGGAGATTGAAATAACTTGCGAATCAGCACCCAGTTTTGAGGTGAGAATGACGTATAGGTCAAGTTAAGCGATAACAAGTGTTTCAGGAGTTCAATGTGCGGTGCGTATGTTAGGTTGTCATCTAGAATGAGTCTAAATTTGATTTGTGAAGTTTAAGGAATGGGTGAACCATATAGATTCGCAGGAGGAAGGTGGCAGGTTTTCGACTCCCTTTTCTAAATAGTGCAGCTAGTTTAGTGGGTGGGTGTTTTATGGGTGCTCGGGGTGGGTTTTTGGTTTTGTGACTTTTTTTTTTTTTTTTTTTTTTTTTTTTTTTTTACAGTATCATCACGCTTCACGGGCAAGCCTATTCAATCGGAGGGGGTGTTACCTCAACAAAATTTCAACTAGGCAATTTAGTGCAGATGAGCCAGACGCGGGCTTGTAAGTGAGGGAGAATTACAAATTGAGTAGGAAACACAGATAAGATGGAAGAGAATTCACAGAACAGAGGTGGACAGCGGAACTAGTCTTGGAGTTGCTAATCACACAAAAGCTCATGTGCCGAACGCACCCTTGTGCTGCGAGGGCGTTTAAGGAGGCGGCACGCGAGTGGAAAGCTCCTCGAGCACTTGCCGCTACGCTACCTATAGAAAAGAGATAAAGACCAACATCGCGCCGCAAAGATAAGAGGGTCAAGTGAAACTAGAAAGTCGGAAGTTTATAAGATCTTTTAGCTTTGCTCGAGCACTATCAACCGGGTGAAACCTGAGCCCCCTGCAGATATGAAGAGCAGTAATTCCATAAGAGCGGATGAGACCTTTATAACTGGAGTAACTGTGAAGAGGAAAAGAGTCTCGCATTCCTGACAGAATCCAGTTTTTCTTTGGGGCCGACCTAGCAACCATTGTGGATGTGAGGTTTCCAAGACATTTTTTTGTTTATGTTTAAGACAAGGAATGTTTACTATGTCAACAGGAGGACGAGAGAACCGTCGAAAGAGATTAGGAAAGTTAGATGTCCATTAAATGGGGAGAATTTGTAGAAGGTGGGTGTGTGGGTATAAAGATTAAATTTACGAAGGTTGCGACGACCCCACCCGGCAATTCTATCCAAGAGTCAGCGAGAATGATCGGAAAGGTTAAGACGAGAGGTCAATTCTAGAAGTAAAAGAAGGAGAGAATTGAAATGAGTTGAAGAATGAGGGTCGAGTCAGCATATGAGTGGTAGAGTTAGATGTGCATGACGGAAGATATTAATGAAAAGCCAGGAATAAAGTAGGAATAAGACAGAACCTGATGAACACCACTATTGAAAGAAGAAGAAGTCGCCCATCCAACAACAGCCGATTTGAGCGATTTGAAAGAAAGCTGACATAATTAAGCAAAAAGAGAAGAATGAAATCCAAAGGAGGGGAGCTTGGAGAGCAGTGACGGGTGCATACCGGTCAATGCTTTTGGTGTCAGCACGCAAGTTCCGTAATTCTGAGGGTGGAAACATAAATCTGTTAGTTAGGAAGTTATCACAGTAGACCTGACGCCGAGCCCGTCGGCGTCGGAAAAAGGGATGGTTAAGATGTGACGATCTTAGATCGCATTACAGGTTAAGAGCTATAGGTGATAGTTAAGAAGGAAAGAGGGTCTTCCTTTTTTCAGAAAAGGTTGGACGTGCTTCCAACCCTGAGGGAAAGTGCTAGTATTGAGGATGATGAATATAATTTGACGGAGGAAGGGGCAGAACGGAAGCATCCCTCAAAACTTCGGGGAGGACTGCATCCGGACCGCCTTCCTGACGTTCATAGCTTTCAGGGTTTTGTTTATTACAAAACTTCTCTGTTTCAGGTGCTGTTTGCGTACACCATCTGATGGAATTATTTGGGAGGTAAGAAAGAATATATATATTATATATTTATATATATATCTATATATTACTAAATATATTATATATATATATATATATAATAATATTTATATTATATTATTTTATATATATATATATATCAGTATATATTATATATATATTATATATATATTTATCTTGTAATTATATATTATAATATATATTATATTTATATATATATATATTAATATATATATATATATATATTTATATATACTAATCAGTGGCGAACCTGGAAGAATACACTTGGTTTTTGATGTAGGCTATATTATTATATTTATATGTATTTATATCATTAATATATAATATATATATATATTATATATATATTTATAATATATACTATATATATATATATATATATTTATATTTTTAATATATATATATATTTATATATTATTATTTTTATTTATATTTATATATATTTATAATATATATTATATATAATATATAAGTATAATATATATATATATATATACGTATATATATATATGATTATATTTATAATTATATTAGGTATATATTATATATAATATTATATATATATTATAATAATATTTTTTATTATATTATATCATTTACTATACATATTTATTTATACTATAATTTATATTTTATTATATATATATTATATATATATATATAATATTTAAATACTTATAATATATATATTAACGAAACATGAACCATATTTTATAAGTTAATACGTACTGATTTATTTGTATGAAGCTTGTTTATCATTATCTTTAAATACTTAATTTTAAATCATTCAATTGAGTAATTTCTTAGGCCTATTATTTTTTTAAAATATGAAGCTGTGTTTATAGATTAGTTTTAAAGCGTTTTTTCTTTAATTAAATTACTACTCATTACTATGTAAGTAAATTTATGTTTATATGCGTAATTATTAATAAAGTTATTACAAATTAATATTCAATATGGACTAGACACATTTTTACAAAAGTTTCAACAGGACCTGCGAGAGCCACACATTTGTACATATTTTACGCGGGCGGGAAGCGACGAAGTTTCATATATAATTATCGTTATTTTATCGATTATTAGGTAGGACACTAGCCTCTCCTTATAAGTTTGAAGTAACAAATGACGTCACTTCGTCCGCCCAGTTAAAGATTTTAACTTCTAAGATCAGAGTAGGAGCGAGAATTTTAAATGATTAATTATTTTATAGTTTATTATAGTGGTTTGTTTTTCTTTTAATTTATGATGCAAAATAGCTCTTTTTTGTACTTTTATAATAAATTTTAATATTTGTATCTTTTACCATTTAACTTTATTATTAAACTACAAATTTGGTATACCTACCCGGCCTACCTATATATACGCCCCTGTATATATAATATTATTTATATATATATATTATATTTTATATTATTATATATTTTATTATATATTATATATTTATATATTTATATATATTATTATATATATTGTTATGCACCGAACTTTACTGAATTTGGGGGTTACTTACGAGCAGAAGGGTTTTGTTCCCATGGAATATGTTGTTATTTGTTGTTCTGCAGTTGGATTATATACGAGATTATATAAGCTTGATTGATAGCTTTTTTTTCACAGATTACACTCACGGGCTGGGCTTTTAAGGAGGGGCAGAATTCCGGAACCACCCAGCCCAGCCTACGCAAATCTCTAGGTGAGCGAGAGGGGTTTTAAGGAGAAGATTAAATCGTAGGAAACGAAAGATGGAAGAGTTTCCCAGAAAGGTGGTGGTAAGAGGGGACCAAAACGGAGTCTAGGGTTGGTATGCTCACGCATTCTGCGAAGATGGCATCCTTTGCTTACGAGGGCCGACGCATGGAGGTGGAGATGAGAGCGGCATCCCTGACGCATCTACTTATGTACTATAGAAAAGAAATAGTGCGCAATTCACGTCAAGAGATGATGGTAGAGGTTTTGAAAAGTTATGGGGAAGGTTATTAGTCTCTTAGCTTTTGACTGCTCAACTCTATCCAGATAGAAGAGGGTAGAGCCGGAGAGCCCGATGTGAGACAAATCAAAAAGGGCACTAGGCTTATATAGGAGTAGTGTGCCCAAAAGAAAGAATGTCCCGCAACTGAAAGACTCTTCAGCTTCTTTTGAGGCCACTTAGAACGTTGTGATATGAGGTTTCCAAGACATTTTTGTGTATGTTCAGAGAAGTGTTTATGTTGTCAAGGTGAGATCATTAGAACGTCGAGGAAATAGGAAGTAAGAGGTCATTTTGAGACGGGAGATGTAAGAAGTTGAAGTTTCAAGAGTTGAATTTTCACAGGTTGCGTGCGGTCCCATCCGGAAATCTATCCAGATCAGCAGAAATGAATCGGAAAGCTGAAGACGAGAGGCAACCCTGATGCAAAGGGGAGGATTTGAATTGAGTGGAGGGGAGTTGAGTCGTTGGCATTAAGAGTAACAGAGTTAGAATAGCTGAGTCGTTATGCAGGTTGTTAGAATGCAGTTCGGAATAATGAATTGAGGAACACTTACGGGAAGGAGGAAGAAGTCGCTCATCAGGTCTGATATGAGCGACCTGAGAGACTAAGAAAGATAAGCAAAGGAAATAGCATGAACATTTGTTGAGCCTTAGAGAGTAGTCGAGATCTGTACCAAGCCATATGGGAA
>JABUQX010125260.1:0-19958 GCA_015478945.1 Trachelipus rathkii
AAGTAATTCTATATAATCTTATTATAACCGGCACCCTTACCTTCTCTTCATCTCATTCGTCCATTCTTCTTTTCATTTCTACACAAACCAACTATACTTCACAATTCCTGGCCCAACCCCTTCCAATATCTCTTAATTCTTATCACTAACCCATCCATATACAAATTAAATAACCAAGGGGAAATAACACATCCCTGCCTTTTATCACCACTATTATCATTACTGGTTTAAATCCAATTCACTTTTGGACACTTATTTATCTTACATTATTTTTGCATATTCATGCCGCGTGGTTCGCTTTACTTATCGTTCATACGTTTCACTACTCCTTGGAATTCCCATTCAGGAAGCCTACCTACCCAAACACCATCCGGGTTACTAACACCTGCCATAGGGCTTTCCTATTTAATTCTATCAAATGCCTGTTGCAAATCCATAAACTACATACATTTTATTCTCTTGCTCCCTCACTCTTCAGTCATTGTTTCAATGGTATAAGATTATCCACATCTCACCCTCTAAATTCCAATCCAATCCTTAAATCCGCCTACTCTTGGGTTCTTCACCAGCAGTACAGAATCCTGTCTAGATCATCTACGATTCCGCACTCTTTTTACGTTACCTAAAAATTATTATCCATGCTATTCTTTCCTTACAAACAACGCCAACTAAACATAATTCCCTTCCCTATTTGTATTTATTATCACTTATTTACAGCTCTTTCCTCTTATCTCCCTTACCCCTTTTATTAAGGGTACTCATTCGCGCGTGCTCTCCTTCTCATATTCCTCCCCACGAAGAAAAAGTTCTTATTCTGGAGCTATATATCCATCCATACCTATCGCTTTATTACAAATGTCAACTTCAACATTTATCAACCTCCACAAATCCATCAACTACGTTCTCGTGGCCTTTCCGTTCTTTATCTAATTTTCACCATGTCAACTTTCATCTATTTATCTATCAGCTCATTTTATCTCTATTCTTAACTTTCTCATTTCTACAGTTCACATTACCTACCTTTTTTGCCTTCCTTGCTAATATGATCCTTCATCCCAAATATCCTATTTTCTCTTTTCTTTTCATCTTTCTCCCCTCCCCTCTCACACACATTCAACTAATCAACTCTTCTTACTTGTTAATCATAATAACTCTAAGAAATTACAAGTAAAAATCTAATACAAATAAGACCATTTGTATATTTTCTATATATAATATTATTTGCTATATTATTATTTTATTTTAAGTAGTTAAATATTATTATTTTTTTCCTCACCCAAAACCCTGTTAGATTCTTTTACAGTTTACACACAATAATGTAGCTTCATTCTTTTCGCTGATTTTTTACAAAATCTTATTAGTTTATTTACACGTTACTAGTGTTAATTTTATTTGCAAATGAAAAATCGTCTCTTCTTTGTATTATGTATCGGCAGATTCACATAGTTGCAGTTAGTGCCTATGATATATGTGTATTTCTTTGTTTTTTCATTTACCTCAGAAAACTAAAGATGAAACAACAAAGATATATATTGTTATAACATTTATTGATAAAACTGCATTATGAGAAATGATTTAAGAAGCATAATCAAGGTATTGGTTATCGACTCCCTAGAACGGTTTTCCAGAAAGGTAGGTGAATGTCAGAACAATACCTTTCAGATTTTCATCGGATCCATTTACTGACTCGATTCGACCGATGGAGATCCGAGTTGACTGCTAATTAGCAATAGCTTTCTTGATACAGAGCTTCCCGTCCACATAAGGCTAATGAAGAACGTTAATCACTGCTAATGGTGTGCTATAAGGTGCCTGTGTGTACATTTGGTTGGAGGGTTAACACAGTCGTTTGTTGGCGAATCATGAACAGTGTTACAACTATGGAGGATGTGCAAATAAGTCATCATGGGTAAATTACTGTGAGAGTGGCGTTGTTCCGGAACAGGGTTCAGTGCTTGGGGCCACATTTTGCTATATCTCATATAATTATTAGTGAGCCAGATCTTAGCACCAGGGACTTAAAAATGCAGGTTTCTTATGACTGTTTGCAGATGAATGTCCTTTATATAGGTGTGGCCGTCCTCAAATTTAGGCAATACCCCCGTGCAGGATGTATAAATTGATTCAAATTATCTTCGATTAAACTTCTTGGGTGGGTAAATAAGTTGTCAAATGATTTTAATAAATGAAGTGTAGGACGGCGGTTCTACCTAGGTTACTGTTTTACTCAATAATAAATGTTTTATTTAACTACGATCTTATTTCGAATTGGTGAATATTTGTGCTTTTGGATTCTGTGGACGTCAACGAAGAAAGATTCTATGTATGGTTCGCCGCTGATTAGATTTAATGCTATCAGTTAGTTAGATGTTGCTATGCGTTAGAGCATTATCACTATAGGAGTCGAATAATAATCTCGGTCTTTCTCGAGGTAAGAAACATTTTATTTGAGGAGAGGTTGCCACAGAGTTTTCTTAGGAATGTTTTCTGTAGAAGTGCGATTTCTCACGAGTGGTATCATGTATCAAGCACACTAGTCTAAATCAATAAATATTCTTATCATACTTGATTGATAATACATCGAAACCAATAAATTCTATCGAATAGTACGAGCACCAGGACAGGCTGACCCAGGGGCGCGACTATATAAAAAAAATTAAGTTTTAAAGTTATTTTTTTTACATACGCTATACAATACCTGAATTCCTCAATCGCTCGCAAATAATATCACCAATTTGTTGTATATATTACCCTTTAAGCACTCCTAAAGCGTCTTTCTATTTTACCATTCCACATAAATTTTTAGCTCCTCACTGTATATAGCGTGCTCTGTTATCTTAAATTTTGGATGGTCTTGCCACCGGAGGTTGTTAAGCTGCAAAAACTACGTATTGTATCACCATTTTTAATGAAGGAGGTACCTGGAATCAGAGAGTATATACATTTATTTCTTTCTGTTCGAAAGTAAGATGGATTTCGGATCTCATACTGAGTCATTACGTTTCACTAGGCCTCCAATCATATCCGGGTTTTGGTTCTTATTACTGTAGTTTTATTGAAGATTATATTCGACAAATTAACTTATAAAGTTATAAAGCTGTAGTGTGGTAGCATGTATATACCTTAAGATACCTATAAATCAAGTGTGGTCTATTTTATTATATGTTTTCTAATAATCTTGTAATCTACATTAATGGATGCTAACTTAACATTATTATGTTATTGAGTTAGATTAACAGAGTTATATTTAATGGTTTGCTTTGACGTTGATTTAATAGCTCATGGCAATAGTTTTAGATTTTGTGTAAACTCTGTATTATAGTGATTAATCAAGCATACGGGTCGACCATTTGTTGGATTTCCTCATTGTTCGCATGTTTGTTTAGTGACTGGTTCTCATGCGTACATTAAGAATTGGGCAGTCTCTTCGATAGGCGAAACTCCCATGATGGCTTATTAACTTAGTTTCCTTCTTACCTTTCTAATATCTAATAAATAAATAAAATGAAACTGTACATCCATTTTTAAATTGCCCAGCTCCGGTCGTTACTCCTTTGAAACTCACCGGAATGCTAATTGCTCACGTGATGTATGCCATTGGAGCAGCATGTCATGAAATCGATTACATAGACTATAATTAAATCAAGCACTATTAGACAGTGCTCAGGGCTCCATAAAGGCTAATGATAAATACATAATTTAACCGAACCAAAAAATTATTAGAGGAAGGAAAAAAAACTTTAGGGCAGACTGAACCTGCTCATCCCATCGCCGATTATGACCCTTACCTTCTTTTTGGAAGCCACCTTTGCGTTCTTAGTGTCAAAGTCCACTAAGGGTAGATATAAGCCGCTGCCGAAACTCTTTGAGGTTTCTTTTCTCGTGTTATTTATCATGATTTAAAGTTGCCAATGATGTCTTTAAATAAGAAGTTCTGAACTACAGTAAGGAAGTAGTTAGAATAATAATGTAAAATCTAACTCGGCAAGACTTGGAAGTCATGGAGTACTCTCAGATAGTTCTATTATATATTCTTAGTGATGTAAACTTGAACGTTTTTTAAAGATCAAAAACATTTAGGGGTGAAGCAATAGTCACAAGAGGGTTTAGTTAGAATGTAACTATGAAATGTAGAACAGACATGATATATTAATTATATATATCATTACTATGTTTATATATTTCAATGATATATATATAAGATTTATTACTCATATATATATAATCTCTATGATTTCGTAGTAAAATAAATAATGAAAAGGACATCTATCTATATACCTGAAAATTCATAATATCTATATATATATATATACTACTATTAATATCATATCTATACTATTAGCTATATACTATATATAATATGACCACGAAATAATAATATTTAAAAGTTAAATATAATATTTAGCTATAATATGATTTTGGAGGGAGGTGGATGAAGAAAGAAAGTCATTGGAATTGGATTAAGGTTGGACAAATTAGGAGAGTAGCAATATTGTATTGAATCTAAAGAAGTATTCCGTTTATGGGAAGGTTGGCTGTGATACTAAGGAGGGCAAGAGGAAGAAGCAACATCTAAAGTATCATTATTTTTGTATACACTGTCAGTAAAGGACGTGAAGCAAGAATCTGCAGTTCATGCGAATATTTTGGCATCTTCCCTAACTCGGTAGAATTTAAGAACTTTTTGTTTATTGTCTACTGTGAGAATAAATTCCTTCGCCCACTCGACTATTGTTGAGGAATGAGGTATAGTAAAATAACCTATTAGCAAAATGTATCCTGTGTGTAATTTGTAGATGATCGAAATAATTCCTAACAGGCAGCGTCCCTGCTGTGCGGAGTTTAGCCTAGAACCGAAACAGAGCTTCACCTACAACCAAGGCCTTATATTCTAAAGGTTTAGTTAATAGGTAGAGATTCCATAGGGAGCGCACAACTATCCATGGCCCAGAGTAAAAATTAGCTCTTGTCGCTTGCACTCTCCTAGAGACTCCTTTATACACGAAAGCTGTCGTCATCATACGTGGGAAATATCAAAGACAGTATATGGAAACCTGCAATGTTCTGTCGGACTTTGCGTGCTCATGTACTTTTATCTAAATTTTATTTACTTCCGTTTTTTTAGCTTTCACACAGACACTTTGAGAGTATTCCCAAACGTGTTTCTCAGCAAAATGAAGGATACGTTACGGGAGTTTTGAGTCTATTTTGAACAGAAGGACTTTGAAGAGTTATAGGATAGGCCGACAAGGCGTCAAGATTCATCGAGGAATCCGAGGAGAGCGGCGAGGAATTCAGCGATGACCGAAAAGGATTAGAACACCTTTCAGCGAAAGGGTACTATGAATTACTTTGGTGAATTCTATCATCAAAGAATGATTGCCAGAAGATCAGGGTAGGAGACGCTTGTCACTCTACATTCCCTTCCTGATGGTCATTTTTCTTAGGATTTTGCACTAAGTTTTCAGCAAACAGTTCACTTGCTAAACATTGCTATCTATTTGAACGATCATACGAGTGAAAGCTATTTGGACCCGACGGTGAACCTTGAATACGCAAGAATTCATCGATTTCAGCAGAACATGTGAAGAGAGAGAATGTGTTCTAATTGGAGCCTAAATAGTCGAAGAATTTAGGATAGTACAGTTTGGTATACCGGAGATCTTGATTATTACAGATCAGTATATTTTCAAGAAGTAGATTCGACTTAGAAATGCAGACGATATTAGAATAGAAATAATCTTCGGAAAAGCTTTACAAATCAACAGCGCATGGTAAACAGAATCACAACAACATTAGCAAACATTGGTACAAAGCCTCTGGCTAAAATGAAAGAGATAGTGAGGTGTCAAGCAGAGGTCAGAGTTTGAGGAAAGGGTCAGAGACCGCACAATATACCTAAGTTTCGGTTAAGGAATAAGGAGATGCAGGTATTAGAGGCAGGAGAGGTTTAATGTTCAGAGAACACAATAAAAATTGAATTAAAACCGAGAAGGTTGCAACAAAATTTAATGAAGAACAGGAAGACCGTGCCAGTCAAAAAAGGCAGCCCATCAATTTCTGTAAGGTGCCTCTAACTCATCACCGACGGCAAGACTCGTTCAAAATCGATGCTATTTAATTGGTTTATATCGAGCAGTAACGTAATGGATAAAGGGGAGGCTCTATCATTTTTAGTAAGACCTCGTCCTTAAATTTGTGCTTTTTCTCCGTATGACTAATCATGTAGGAACTAGTCATATAATTTCTCATATGTTTTTTGCATCTTTCTTCTTTGTTTGAATATAGGTTTAATGTTCGTATGTAGTTTCGTTAACTTGTATCAGTCATAAGTATGCTCTGACTCGGTACCACAGTTAATTAAAGAGAAAATCCCAGTGGCATTAGTGAGGGGCAACAAAGTAGAAGAACAATTGGGGCACTGAGTGCCCATGTTAGGATATATGTGACTCTTCTAACTAAAAAGACTTCCATAATTATGCCAATCTGATCGCTGGGATAAATATTATTTTTTCTTTCGTTGGATGTCGACTACTTTCGACTGGCCCCACACTCCATTTATCTATACTGATTATTACCTATACTTATTTAATAATACATTATTTATTATATTTATCTAATATAATATCTAATATTAATATATCTACTCATTTCATATATATATATTACCTATATATGCTATTTATCCTAATTATTACGTTTATACTTCCTTAATATAAAGCATATAATTTATTAATTATGACTCACTATCTTCTTGGAGTCACCTACATAATCTTAAATAATGGTCAGGTATATATTAATTATATACAATATCATATATATACATTTATATTATATTATAATTACTTAATATTATAATATTAATATAAATAATATATATTATATATAAATCTTATAAATAATTCAGAAATCGGAATTTGTCAGGAAGGCCTGGAGATGTTATCCACGCGTGGTGCGTTAGTTCACTCAAAGAGATTATATAGAACGCTACGCACTAGTTACAGAGTAGTCCACACCTGGTGTCGATCTTTCATCGGTGGTCCTGCTCTACCTGGATTGCGGTGATCTGCACAGTCAGGCAAGTGATGCGTCGCATGGCCGTGGGTGAGGGCACCAAGAGCGGGTAGTAGAGGCGGATTTGGACATATTGCGGGTGCCCAGGAGATAATAAGATGAGGTGGTGGTATGCAGGGTCGGAGCTTGCAGGTTGTTGACGTTGGGAGATGAGCGCGAAACGCAGATATATTCAGGGGTTGGCTCGAAGTGAGAATGACGTGGTGGGTTGGTGCGTGGGGAGTTACTACCGCAGCAATATCTTTATCCCTGGGCATTACTCGATCGAGCAATCAAACAATTAAAATTATAGGTATGAGCTGCATGCTGGAATATACAGGAAGCACAGTAACTTAAGAAAGCATAATTGCTACTATATTTAATACCGCATTAGATACTCCTTAGTAAGGTGCAGATACGCTGATGGTTATTACTATTAGAGAGTGAAGTAGGTCGGATGTAAGGTAGCGACATCCTTATAATAAATAGATAAAGTAGAAGTCTCACTTAATGAATACAGGTTACTTACTTATTACTATATCTCGTTTAGTGCGCCAGATATTTAAGATTTATTTATAGCAAATCTTAATGTATAATCTCAATCTATTTATGAATGGGGTTACTCAACTCCTTTAATAACAACTAAGTTATGTAAAACAAATTACATAATCACATTTTATACAGGAAAACACGATTCTCTGACATTCAAGAATGAGGTAGTATATATTGTATGAATCGTTTACCCCATTATTACTATACTAATATCAGAGAGTTGTATAAATCTGTTGAGTAAGGTTAGTAATTTATTCACTATGTGATGTAATTATTATAAGTATCAAGTGGCTAAATTTCTATGTTAAATTTGTATTCTAAGCTTAAAAATTGAATTATATGTAAACAACTTATCCCCTTAGAAAAAGAAGATGGTATAAAGGATCCCTCAACCACCCTTAAGGGTGAATAATAGACGCAGGCTTACGTGGCTGTGAAAGTATTAAGGCATGTGTCGTGTGTGCTTGGTGTGTAATGAATAAAGTAAATTTGGTTAAAGTAAAGGACGGCGAGATTTATGTATATGAGGCTATTTTGACCATTATGGTGAAACCAAACTCTTATTTATTTAGATGAGAAGAATCTTTTTGTAATAGTTATTATTAGTTTTTAAGTTAACTTAACTTTGGCTCTTTTCATTTTATCGACGTTCTATCCAACGACGTTAAGCTAACCGTAGGTTAATTTTTGTAATTGCAACGAATAATAAGAACACCAATAGGACACGGACCCTCAATTTATTAAAAGTTGACTTTTGTATTGCTTGTCTGAGATAAGTTATGATAGGCTAGTTCTCGGAAGAGTAATGTGAAAATGAAATATTAATTTTACCTAATATATTAAAAGATATTTATTGTGAAAGATAGGAAATTTAATTAATTTAACATATTTATGATTTTTGAAATTATTTTATATTTATTAATATAGTTGGTGTGATTTAAGGGTTAGATTTAATATATCTAAAAGAAAATTTTTAATAATTCTTAAAGGGTCGGTGGGAAGCTCCAATTATTATAATCAGTTTTATTAACCCGACAAAATTGCTGGGAATTTTTTGGGTTTTTTTAGTGATTATTTCTGGTTTCAGGGCGGGCCACCCGCGACACACTATCCACGGGATGCTCCATCATTCCAATAAACTACAATAGGTTTTACAGGGAAAAGGAAATACATTGGTTGAAATCCTGGGGCACACTTTATTGCGGACAACTGGGGTAACAAAAAAAAAAAAAAAAAAAAAAAAAAAATGAAAAAAATCAATATCTATCAAAAACTACAATAGCTCAGCGCAATCAAGGATACATGTTTTGGCCAAGCCCAAAATTATTGTTTATCAAGGAAACATGTAAAAAAAAAAAAAAATAAATAACATTAAATATTGCTATTCTTTTTTTCTTAGGAGGCAGCGGCGACACACCATAATTATATAACTATATATTATTTGTAAAGGTACTTTACACGGCATGTAGGGGGCTCGAGCCGACGGGGAACACAGGGGGGCGACGTTTTTTCCCATACTCCGTAGGGGAGGGCGGAGAACCCCGCGACACCCAAATACCAAGAGCGGCGGTTCGGAGCCCTCAATCCCGAGGGGGGGAAATAGGGGTCGCTAACCATTCCGTAAGTTCCCCGGAAGGCCCGAGAGACCCCCGGACTCCTACAGTTGTTGCTGAGTAAATGATTTTATCCTTGGGAGTGTTCTTTGAGTGAAAGGGGAGGAGAAAAAGCAAAATTATAATAGAAAAGATCTATTTATTTAATTCGAGCTTTAAATCCAATAAGGGGATAGTGTTCCTCAAAAAGATAGTGGGGCTTTCTTTTCTTTTAATTTTTTTTATTTTTTTACTTTATATATTTATTAGCATAATATTTATGATATATAAATTTATTTTACTATGTTTTTTTTTTATCCAGTGTTTGGGGTATCTAAAATTTTGCCGTTCGAGGATTTTTGCCAGACGGAAGATGTGTTATTCTTTTCCTTCGCTGTTAGCCCTTATTTGTTAGTTTTTTTGAGATTTTTTCTTTTTTTTTTTTTTTTTTTTTACCATTTTCGATCCCTAAAATGCGACCGTACCGTCAGGGTGTCTCTAGAACTAATAGTTCCGATTTTCCTCCTGTGGCTTTAGTGATGTGTTTTGAGATTTTATGTGATTTTGTATGAGTGGAGTTTGTCAGCTCTAAACCAATTATAACAATCCTATAAATTATGTGGGGGTTTTTTATAGTTAGTATTATATATTAATTATGATTTGTGTATAGTATATTATATATATATCATATATATATATATTATATAGTAGGTGTAGTGATATATATTTATATTATAATATATTATTATATTTATGTATTTACAATAATATTTATAATTATATGGTAAGAGATATAATTTGAGATAAGTTTTTATGGAGGTTATATGGGAGGTAGTAGGTAGGTTTTAGTAGGAAGAATAAAATATAATTAAATTGAGCAATTAATTTAAGTAAACCTCGCCCCTCAAAATAATTTAGTATTGGGAAGGTTGCTAATTTAAATTAATAGCAAAATTAAAATTAAAACTTTTTTTTTTGCAAATAAAAGAAAATTAACTAAATATTTATCTTGTTTGTCCAAGACTTCACCAATAGAAACCAATAATCTCTTCCAATTCATTTAAATTTACCTCTTTTAGTTTATATATAATAATATTTATATATAAAATAATGTTATTTTTATATAATAAAGGTATTTATTATATATTATTATTTATTCATGATTATATTATTATATTATTATATTTAATATATATATAATATTATATAGTATATATATAATATATTACGGATAGTATGGCTACTATAAAAAGAAATTTCGGTCAGTTTTTTTTTTTTAATGCTCACTGTAGTATGTGACTAGAGAACGGCAGGTCCTATCAGTAAAACAAATCCTATATTATTTGAATACTAGCGAAAATGCTCAAGGATGGGTTTAACTTTTTTTTTTTTTTGAAGATAAATTTTTTTTTAAACTAAGGATACCCTAGGGTAAACCGCAAGATGGCACGAAAGACGGGGAACCTCTGGTCTCTAACCGTGGATACAAGACGGGGGGATCTAAATCCCTCACCCTATCACGGGAGATGGTCTTCTCGAGAACTCCACCGCTCTTTATGGTCTTTGGGTTGGTGCGAGGGTTAACCCGACATTTATACCCCATTCGAAGGGTATTGAAGACGACTCCCCACCTCAAGTCCCGTCGCCTCTGAGACCCCCTAAATTTGGTAGATAATAATTATGTTTTTTTTTGGAAAATTTTTAAAGTTTTTTTTTAGGGGCTCGAGCCGAACAGGGGACAGAGGGGGGGATTGTATTCATAAACCCGGATGGGATAGGTTACGGAGGAACCTCCTGACGACAAACCCAGAAGATCCAAAGTAGCGGGGTTCCGGAGACCATTTCCCCGGAAGGGGGGATTAGTCCCCCCGTCGTACATCGGGAGGCCGAGAGACCCGATTCTGCCGTCTTTGCGGTTTACCCTAGGTATTTCATTTAGTTAAAAAAAAAAATTACTTCTAAAAAAAATATAAAAAAAAAAAAATAAAAGATTAAATCCATCCTTAGAATTTTTCCGGCTGATTCAATATATAATTGCTTTACTGTAGGTAACCTTGCCGTTCTCTAGCTGACATACTTGTGAAGACATTAAAAAAATCTTACTCCGTACTATAATTATATATTTATATATAATTTTATTTGATATATATATTATAATATTAATATAATAATAATTATATATTTTATAAATATAAATATATAATTATTAACAATTTATAATATAAATTATTAGGTAATTATGGAAAATAATGAGGGGGGGGGGGTAGAGGTTAATATATAAGTTTTATATATATATTTAATATATATGTGATAGGTAGCTATATACCTATATTATACTATTTAAACGAAATTGCAGAGTAAATAAATATAATATACCACCTCTAAAAAATTAATAAATGAATTGGAAAATAAATCAATTTTAGCTCCACAAAAAATAAAAAAAGTAAGTTTCTTTTTTTTTCAATATAAATCAAGAATTTAATTTTAACTTTTGCTTAAATTATTACCAACTTTTCCAATACTAAATTTATTTTGAGGGGCGAGGTTTACTAGCAAGGTCTATAATATATATATATCATATATATATTATAATATATATATATATTTATTATCTCACCTACTATATATATATATATTTATCTAGTACTTATATATATTTATATACCTATATTAGATTTTATGTTTATATATGTTATTTATTTTTATTATATTATGACCAACTCATAAGTAGTATATATATAGTGGTTAAGAGGGCTCTGATTATATTATATATATTATTAGGTGGAATACATATGATAATATGTATAGAAAGTTGGCAGGGGAGGGAGTAACTGGGAAAAGGGCAAGGAGGAAGATAGGTAAGCATAAATATTATATTTACGGTGAGTGAGGGGGGCTATTTTAGTCATTTACTTTTAGGTATATATATACTATCAGGTTATGATATATAATATATTATATATTTTATATATGTAATATGGAGAGTGATATATAATATATATATATATATTATATAAATAGTATTATATATACTATATATATATAATATATATATCTATATATATAATAGTATTTTTCATATATATATTATATAGAGTATACTATATACTATATATAAAATATATTATAATTACCTATATATAATATATATCTATATCACTATATATATATTATTTAAACCTATAATAATATTAATATAATATGTATAGATAAATATATACTATATAAATATATACTATATCTATACTACTACTACTTATAATATTTTTACTATATATACTATACTATATAATATACTATATATACTATATAAACTATATAGATATTAAGTATAGCTATATATTATTATATATATATATATAGTACTATATACTATTATATATATATATATGTATAATATATTATATAATAATATATATATTATAAGGGTAATATACGTAGCCTCCTCGCTTAGCCTATATCATATAACCTATAACCTATATATAAATATATATATAATTATATTTCTATATGGAAAATACTTTTTTTTTATTTTAGAATACATAGCAAAAATATGTATATTTTGGAAAATATTCATACAAATATTAAATAGCTATATATAGATGGGACACAGATATCTGATAATATTATATGGGTAGAATTATATTTATCAGATATATATATTTTATATACTATATATATATAAATAATATATTATTAGTATATTATATAATATATATAACTATATACTATAATATATATAATCTTACTATATATATAGTATATAATCTTATCATTTTACACTTGTGAGCTTCGTGCACGAGCATCTCATCTATTATTAAGAATATCAAGTGGTTAAGTCTTTCCCGAGAAATCCCTGTCTCTTCTGGCCGAGTGCAAATTGTCTTGGATATAAGGATAGTGTGAGAATATTAATATAACTAGAAAATTAGGAAAATACAATAAGTTATTGTAGTTTTATGTATCGGAATAAGATTTGTAAAGTAACTTGCAATAGATGATATCGTATTGTAATGGAAGTGGAATGCGGATAACAGACTGATCCCAATATATATGATATATATATAGTATATAGCTAATATATATTATCTATATATATATATGATATATATAAGGCTATATATGTATAACTCTGTATATGTTTGTGGTGTGTGTATTATGTGTGTGTAATGTGTGTGTGTGTGTGGTAATGAGTCTGTTTCCTTCTTTTTTGAGTGCAGCAGCTTGAAGTTTAGATTTTTTTCATAGTTTTACGTTATCGAACAAAATTGTACTACACGCCCATAGCGAAAAAAGTTTGAACTTTTTTCTCTACATTATTAACTTTAATACAGCATATTTAGTTGTGAATTTGTTTATGTGAACAATGGAAAGTGAAATAATTTATACACTAATAAATAAGTTTTGGACTATAATTAAGGTAAGGTTAAGTAAGTTACACTTAGGTTACATAGATTAATCTTTTTTTTTTTAATAAATATTTTTAAAGGTGTTGAAGCTCTTTTATTATAGCTTTCCCAAATTTTATTTTGAACTTTTATACAAATGAAATGTCTTGGATGGATGCATGATATTGGGAAAACCATTACATTAGTACGTTATCCTATATATATATATATATATATATATATATTTATATATAGTTTATTAATGTATGTAATATATATATAAATATATAAATATATACATAAAAATGTACATACATATATATATTATATATATATATATATATATATATATATATATATATAATATATATGATATTAATCCCCCCTCAATTGTAACTAATCACAGAAATGTTTAAAATTTATTTTATGTTTAAATTTCAAAATTTGCGTAAGCAAATTTTTTTACATACGTTTGACGAAATTGTATATAAATCCTGATCTCGTTGAGATAGTGAGCCTGAGAAAATTTAATCAGAAGAAATAAAAGACTCATTTAAAGATACTCTCTTGAACTCCCTCCTCCAAACTTCAAATTAAAACGAAAACGCAGCTTCCAGTAAGGGAGTTAGAATTCAGGAAAGATGACCGCACACTACCAATCGCTCTATCGTCCAAGAATTCCGAAAGAAGAATTCGACAAGGGACGTCCAAATTCGGGAAACGGCCACTGACTACTCATTCAAACCTTAAAGGAGAAAAGAGGACTCAACTGTCGGCAACATTTATTACCTTTATGTTAAATAAATACATAGCTTAAAATATGGATTTTTAAAAGCCCCACATTATTTTATATAGGGACTTGCTCTCAAAAGAAGCCATCAACTTAGCAAGTTTCGCCCTATATAATTTGTGAACCCAAAAAAACACCCAAACACCTTCAAGATATAACTGGTGAATCCGAAGAGAAACCCAGAACTTCATCAGCGCTTCTTGAATAACCAAAGGAAGGGCAACCAAAATGAAGAAAAAGAAGAAACAACAATAGTACTAAAAATTCCAAACAGAACACTCCAAAAAAAAAAAAAAAAAAAAAAACTCAAATAAACCGCAAGCAAACATTATCGATACAGACTTCTTTTCTCATTCTCAATTAATCTTGGATTATGGTCTGACACTCATTTTGAATTACACTACGAACCTCTAGGCTCCTCTTCAAATTCTGAATATTTCAGTACATCTCCCATGTTTTTACTAATGTAAACTTTAAATATGCAAAAAAAAAAAAAAAAAAAAAAAAAAAAAAAAAAAAAAAAAAAATGGTATCCTTCAACTTTCTCAACCCCCCTGGTCGTTATAACTTCATCTCGTTTCAAAATTACTCCAGGTGTTGACGCCCATGTGGTGGCTGTAGAACATTAAATTCTATACCAAACCAGATTCGCAACAAGTTCCTTTTTAAAGATTTTCATGTTTGCCTCACCCAAGTGTCAAAGTTTCTCTTCGAAAATGAAGGCGCAAATTAGGCCTATATGGATCAAAATATTCACGTATGGACTTAATCTTTTCACCAATGTCAAAGTTCTACGATTCCTCGTTAAGTGACACTCTTATACCAACTTGTGTGCGATATCTCTAATATTTTATACAACAATTGTATTTTCTTGCATTATAATGTTTGTATGTTTGCTTATGTCTAACGGACATAATCAAATATGCTAAGTATTTGAATGTGCCTTTCATTGTATAATATTTTTAATTTTGTTTATATACCATTTTATATTTTGTAATCTCTTACATTCGCATGTTTGTATGTATGCTTATGTCGAAGAACATAACCAGATATGCTTGCATGTGAATGTACTTTTCACTGTATGTGTATATTTTCTTTATTATTTCTTCATTGAAATGTTTTATATGTTTGTACGCATTTTCGAATGACCCCAAATATGTATACATTTGCATGATGATTAGCTTTTATATCTTATATAACTATTACAACATACTTCACCACTCCGAGTTTAGCGTGGGAAGTACATGGTGGCCTCTCACTGTAACTATTCGCAGAAATTTGAAATTTATATTTATGTTTGAACTTAGGTCAAAATTCTGCGTGTGCTGTACTTTTTACATGGTCTGACGAATATTGTTGGCAAACCTGGATCCTCGTTGAGATAGGATTCAGAAAAATTAATCAGAAGAAATAGAGGACTCGCTTAAAGATACTCACTCCTGAACTCCCTCCTCCGAGCTTCAAATTACAAGAAAACGCAGCTTCCAGTAGGGAGTTAAAATTCAGGAAAAGCAGCCAACACTCCAAATCTGATCGTCAAGAATTCCAAAAAGCCCAGCGGAGCCGCAACGAGCTTCATGAACATCGTTCAACTTAAGAAGAAAAGAGTATCAAACTGTCGCGTTTTATTACCCTCTGATGGCAGTAAATAAATGCATCGTTTAAAATACACTTTTAAAAGCCCAACATTATGTTTCAGGCAGATATAGGGACTTGCTCTCGTAAAAGAAGCCACCAACTTAGCGAGCCTTCTAAGTTCCCAGATATATACATATATATATATATATGGCATATGTGGGTTATTACAGAGTATATATATATATATGTTATATATATATATATGCATATATATATACAACTATGTAAATATATATATATATATTAATTATTGTGAATTAATTATTATTAATTATTAATTGTATTTATTATATTATTATTGCCAATTATTAATATTATTAACTAATATTTTATACTAATAATGGTGATTAATATATATATATATATATATATATATATAAAAGTATATATATATATATATATATATATATATATATAGATATATATATATATATATATAGTGAGTAGTTGTTAAAGTTATATATATATTTAGTATATATATATATATACAACTTATAATCCCTTTTAAAATCCTGCTAGTTAAAAACCTGTTTCAGTCTGGTCCACATCTCATATAGTGCCTTATCATCGCCCCTGATTCCTCTGAATCTGATTCAAACCAAGGCATTCGCCCCTTCTTATGCAATATATATATATATGTTATTATTATATATATATATATATTATATACATATATATATGTTTTTATACATATATATATATATATATATATATATATATATATATATATATATATATATATATATATATATATATATGTGTGTGTGTGTATATATGTGTAGAGGTGTAGGTGTGTGTGTGTGTGAGTGTGTGTGTTTGTTTGAGTGTATATGTTTATGTTCATCATAAATTTGATACGCGTACTATTTGCTATATATATATATATATATATATATATATATATATATATATATTGTTAAGAGTTATAAAAAAATTTATATATTAAACAAAGTTCATATATTTACACATATATACATATATATAAATTCAATACGAAGTAGTAATTTTAATAAAATGTAAACGATAAAAAAAATTAGTAAGGTCAGTCATTTTCATCAAAAACAATATATATACTGTATTATTATTATATATATATATATGTTATTATATATATATATGTTATATATATATATGATATATACATATATATATTATTACATATTATTATTATTATTATATGATACAAACAATGTTTCATTGTGGCGAAAGTTGCTGCCATATATGTTATATATATACATACACATATATGTGAGTATGCACATATAGATTGTATATTAATAATATAAATAAAGCTATTATTATTATTACAGATGAAAATACTTTTAGGAGTTATTATTATTATTATTATTATTATTATATTATTATTATATATATATATATATGCATATATTATATATATTATGATGTTATTATTATTATTATATGCTAGAGATATAATGTTATACATATTACTTCATCGCTAAGTTCCTTGATCATATGATCCATAATTACTATTATTATTATAGATAATAGATTATATATTATTATATATTACATATATATATATTATATTATTACATTTATTATTAAATACTATTATTATTATTTTGAGATTTATTTAAGTATAAAGATACATATTATTATTATATAATATAAAGATATATTACATACATACTATATATATATATTATTATATTATGTTATATATTATATATATTATATTATATATAATATATATATATATATATATATATATATATATATATATATATATTGAAAATGCCTTAATAAAATTAAAAGAATATTAGCAAATAAGGTATATTCTTCAGGTTTGTAAGATATTTACAAGAAACATAAGCTTTCGACCGTTCTTGGTCCTCTTTCAGATGTAGTATATGAGAGATTAAATATTTAAGAAAATAAAATTAATATAAAATAAATGTCAAGTAAGTTTCGGTTTTAATTTTTTAAAAAAATGTTTAGAAGTTCTGAATATTGCTTAGAATGGGATCTATAAAGTAGTCATTTTTTTAAAGTTAAAATTATTAGTGTTGTTAATGCAATGGAATTCTGTACGTTTTCTGAGATATAAGTTTTCTATACCAATGATGGGTGTCATGTTGTTGATGTTAATGGTATGGTTATGGGTAGATCTATGAATGGTAAGTGCAGAGTTAGGATTATCTTATTGAAGATCATATTGATGTTGGTATTGGCGGAGCGAAAAATCATAAGTTTCATCAATGTATGTGGAGTTGCAGCTAAGACATGGAATTTTATATATGCATTGTGAGTTAGTGTTAATGTTGTGTGTGCGTGGTTTTAGAATCTTTTTGAAAGGGAGAATGCTAGAAGAACAGATGTGTATGGACTTAGGTAGAATTTTTTATTAATTTCATGAGTGTAAGGAGGCAGGGGGAGAAAGTAGTTGTAAGTTTTATTTTGTGTGTTAAGTTTGGTATAGAAAGTGTTTTTTGCTCTGCGTAAGGCTATATTAATAATATAATGGGGAAATGATAGCTTAAGGAAAATGGAAGAAATGAAATTAATTTCTGTTTGTAAATAGGAGGGAAAACAAATTCTGAGAGCACGAAGGTAAAGAGAAGATAAGGTGTCGATTTTGGTGTTGAGTGGGTGAGAATAAAACCAATGTGTATATTTAGAACTGGCTGTGGGTTTTCTGTAGATAGAGAATTGTAAATTATTAGAGTGGGTCCAAATCATGAGGGTGTCAAGAAAAGGAAGGGTGTTATTATTTAAGAGTTCAATGGTGAATTTAATGTTGGGGTGAGTATGGTTAATGTGGTTAAGAATATCGTTAGGATTGATGTCATGATGTAAAGCGGCATAAACATCATTCACGTATCTCAACCAAAAGGAGTTGGAAAGAAGGGGAAAGGGGAGAATGCGATATAGTTCTAGGAGTTCCATGAAGATATTGGCTATAATGGGGGAAAGGGGAGACCCCAGGCTTAAGCCAGAAATTTGTTTAAGGAAAATGTTATTAAAATGAAAGAAGTTATGGTCGAGGGAGAGAAGTATAAGTTCTTTGATAAGAGGGAAAGGGGGAGAAAGAGTAGTGTCATTCTCGGTGATAAAGCGTTCAAGTAAAGAGATAGTAAAAGGGACAGGTACAGATGTGAAAAGAGAAACCTCATCAAAGCTAAGGAGTTGGTGAAGAAGAGATGTGTCCGATGAGAGGTTTGAGGGAGTTAGTTATCCATTTAGATAATTTGTAGGTAGTGGTCTATATTGGAGATAATTGGTCTAAGGGGAGTGTTAAGTTTATGGGTTTTAGGAATACCGTAAAATTGTGAAAGTTTCGGAAGAGTGGATTTAAGTTCATTATGTAGTGCAGAAAAATCAGATAGAATTTGTTTAAGTTTACTATTCAATAGGTTTTGTGAGTTTTTTAGTGGGTTGTTAGTGAGAATGGAATAAATATTAGTGTCATCTAATAAAGTGTTACATTTACTAATGTAATCATGATAATTAAGGGTAACAATATTATTGCCTTTGTCAGATCTGGTGATTATTATGTATTTTTTGTTTAGAAGAGAAGAGAAATAAATTTTCATAAAACCAAAACTACAATAATTCTACTACTACTAATACTATAATACTAATAATAATAATAATAATAATAATAATAATAATAATAATAATAATAATAATAATAATAATAATAATAATAATAATAATAATAATAATAATAATAATAATAATAATAATAATAATAATAATAATAATAATATGTGATGCAAAAGTCTTAAACACTTATCCCTCGAATCAATCTTTTATATATTACTATTCGAACTCTAAAGCTTATCTTCTCGTGGTCTAGTGGGAAACGACACGGAGTATTCCAAAAAGGTGCTGGATCGAATACAGTAACCGAAATTTTATATATATATATATATATATATATATATATATATATATATATATAGAGTTATATATATATAT
>JABUQX010125261.1:0-2500 GCA_015478945.1 Trachelipus rathkii
GTCAATTACGCGCGCCTCCACATTGTGTTTCTTATACGCATATACATTCACACATTATCAAATACCAGTCTATCGAATGTTTTATCGTTCGACGGGAAGATTGAAGACCCGATTTGCGGTAGCTCAGAAAAACTTATGAGTTCGTTAGTCTTCTGATTTCTTACAGAAGTGCTCTTACTACGCTTGTGAATATTTTATTTATTATTCTGGCGAATTCATTCCCAAGGCAACTAGCACCAACAGTTCAAACAAATCCTTATCCTCGATATGTACCAGCTCGCGAACTACTTTCTGATAAACATTCGCATTATGCGATTGAGTCGTCCAGCGGGCCCTGAATTATTAGATAGTGGCCTACACAAATCTTTGCATGGACAATTCAGATTACGTTAATCTTGTTACTCTTTATTAACTCTCAGCGATGAAATGACTGAACCTTTTTAGTTAAAATTAACGATGAAAAATTCGCCGCATGCCGCTTCGCCGAAGCGATAAGCGAGGACTACGTTACTCGCCATACCTACCTCAAGAATAAGCGTTATGAGGTCGCTGTAATGAAAGACAAGCTGAAACGTTTCTGCTACAGACGCTTGTCGAAACTGACTGTTACGACGCATTTCAACGGCCGTTTGTTGAGAACTTGCAAAGACGAGGAAAACATCGGAGATTTCACATTAGAGGACCTCGAGAAAATGGCCGAAGAAGAATACGGTTTATCGAAAGAAATCATCAATCATATTTTCTGTTACAGGGTGATGTTCATCGACGCAGTCGAATGCCTCTTTAGCTTAAAATTTAACAGACCCGGTTGGACATTCCCGAAACACCTCGACCGGTACAAATGCGCTAGACGACAACTGGCGATTGAAATTCTCGAACAAACAAAAAAAGATGTCTTCGAACAGAGTGAAAAAACGCTTCAACATTAGGCCCGTTCAACGTTCATGAATCGTTACAGCAGCACCTCCCAGTCAGTTATTTGGCCGATCCGGTCTGACGAAAGTGAACGCTCGTGTGATATTAATATTAATATTTTATCTTAACTTAAAAGTATTTTTTTTTGTTTTATATTAAATTTTAAAATATAATTTTATTCTAAATTAAAGATTTGTGCAACAAAAATAAAAAATTAAAAAATATATATATATATATATATATATATATATATATATATAGAAAAAAAAAAAAATATATATATATATATATATATATATATATATATATATATATATATATATATAATGTATAGATAGTATATATATATATTATATATTGTATAAATAATATTTATTTAAATCGAATGGTGCAATAAATGTCCCTTAATTGACCGGAATATATTTCTTGGTCCCTCATCTCAATATATATATATAATATGTATTAATATTATTATATATCAATATATATTAATATATATTATATATATATTATTATATTATATATATATCATAAAATTATATATATTATTAATATTATAATTTATTAGTTATATATATATATATTAAATATTATATATATATTATTATATAATATATATATATAGTACAATAATTATATATATATTATATATTAATTATTATATATTATATATTATATATATTAATTATAATTATATTATTATATAATATAATATATATTATTATATATCTGATATTATAAGATAAGTTTATATCAACCGTTACTTATGCAATTAATTATGATTCTGATGTTAATACTAAATTAATAATAATATTAATATATATATATATATATTATTTATTACATATATATACTTAATATATAATAATATATATTATATATATATATTAATATATATATATATATATATATTTATAAATATATTAATATATATTAATTAAATATATATTATTATATTATATAATATATATATATATATATAATATATATATATATATATATTAAATCTTATTAATAATATAACTAATAATATATTATAACGTGAAATTATAAGATAACTGGTAAATTTTACACCGTCTTTGTAATTTAAGTTCGTGTTTTATAAATACATTATATAATATATTATAATAATATATATTTATAATATATATATATATTAATATTTAATATATTAATATTATTAATATATATATATACATATTCATATATATATAATTATATTATATATATTATAATTATATATAATATTATAATAATCATATTAATATAATAATTAATAATATTAATTAATATATATATATATATAATATATAAATCATATATATATATATAATATCGTTATATATAATATCATATATATTATTATTAATATATAATATATATTATATATTATAATTATATATATATATATATATAATATATATAATTATATTATTATATTAATATATTATAATATATTATTTAATATATATTAATAATATATATTAATATATATATATTTATATAATATTAATATATTATTATTATATTAATATATATATATATTAATTAATAATATTTATATTATATATTATACTTTATTATT
>JABUQX010125261.1:7500-42344 GCA_015478945.1 Trachelipus rathkii
AATAAACAATCTTCGAACATTTTCTGTTTTAATCAATTAAACAATAAAATAAAAATACTTTTAGAAAATTTATAAATTACTAATTCCTTAAATATTCATGTGTCAGCATGTCATTATATTTACCAGATATATATTACTATATATATATAGTGGTGGTATATATATATATATATATATAAATATAGATATATATATATAAATATATAATATATATAATTATATATATATATATATATATTATTACTATATAGATAATATATATATATATATATATATATATATATATATATATAATATATATATATATTATATATATTATATATATATTATATATATAATATATATATATAGTATATATATATTATATATATATTATATATATATATATTTATATATATATATAATAATATATATATATATATATGATACTATATATATTATATATATTATATAATATATATATATTATATATTATTATATAAGTCGCTTGGTACAGTTTCTTAAGCAAATTTTTCTTTAAGAAATTCTGATCATCGGTTCTTAAAGATGCATAGAAGGACGAAACGTCGCTGTTGAGAGCACCTATCTCCCCCAGCTTTCCTACTATTCTTTCAACCTTTTCTTTAGAAAGAGGCGATGGCAGTTCTAACGGCAATTGGGTGTCGTACCCGAAACAGACGGTTTTAAAAGGAGATTTTCTCTCGTTGGTGTATTTGAAAAACAACGTGCGCGGCTTTTGCTTTTCGATTCTCATCACCGCCACATCGTCGAGATTCACGGTTTCATCTTCCGTAGTTCTCTTCAAGCTTATCCCGATGCTCCTTCTCAGATCGTTGAAATCGCCGTGGTTCATTCGGCGTATCGCGCAATGCTCACTACCGGCCGCTATTTGCGCATTTTTTATTAGCGATATATATTGATCCGGGAAGTGGACGGGATTTGATTTCAACTCGTTTTCTATCAGTTTGTTAAAGTACGAAATGATATAAAATTCACCCACGCCCTTGATATGACCTTTTCTTGAAAATCTGTGCGTTATAGATTTAACCCGAAGCTCGGAACAAGCGAAAACGTAGGAAGAGACGAACGATAAAAACGTTTCGATGTCGTGGAATCTAAGAGAATAGAAAACCAGTTCGATCTCCTTACCTTCTTCGCCTTCCGCGGCTTTTTCCTCGATAAATTTTAGAAGGCTGGAAGCGGCCTCCGACGCAGAACCGGTTCCTTCGCCCTCGTGCCAAATGTAAAAGCGCGCCGAACTACTATTCCGTTCCCAAACCGAGAAATTATAAAAATCCATTTTGGGAGCGTAATAAAGCGACGACGAGGCCGAGTCCGAAGCGGCATCTTCGTCGTTCGGAAACGACAGCGCGTCTTGCATATTGTAGTACGCAACGACGTAATGAGCGTTATCCTCGGCCCTTTTTTCATCGTTCCTTTTGTTCTTGTCCAATAATTCTTCTTCCCTCGTGTGAGTTTCGAATATATATTTCATTTTTTCTTTTTCTTCATCCGCGGCTATATTATACGCGTGACATTCTTCGCACCGATCGTTTTTCGGAGGAAGGGTGGATATTTTGAATTTTCCCCTGAATGTTCTTAGGTACGTTTTGTAGCTACCGAGAGGGCGTTCTCCGCCATCAGACGATTTTTTGTCGCGGTATTCGTTCACGTAGTCTCGATGCAATTGCTTTACGGTTTTGCCTTTACGCATATAAAGCCTCGTCTCCGATCCTTCGGCGCCGGCGTGGCCCGATATCCTCGCGGCGCAAAGACCATCGATTTTCGGGATAGACTCGATATGTTCTCGAATGTCGTCTTGGATAGGGTTAACCGATCTTTCGCGATTATTACATTTTCCTCGCAAATCTTCGGCGATAAACCCGCCTTTACGTTCTTTCCTTTCGATCACCGTTCTGATGGGTCTATCGGTAATTTTGAAAGTTTTCCTGAAAAAATCCTTACAAACGCGAATTCGATCGCCGTCGCATTCGATGTAAAATGCGTTTCTCACGCGCCTTTTACGTCCATCCGCGTCTAGGGGGGCCTCGAGATCGTCGTCGTTACTCGAACGAACGGGCTCGATGAGAGAGGCGATGAATTTCCACTGAAGCGCGACGTTCGCGTATTTGCGATACTTATTTAGAGCTTCTCTAGCGAATTGTGGAGGTACGCGATTGGAACATTCCAATCTGCATTTCGGCTGACAAGTTGATTTCATCTCCTCTTTCCCTGAAATAAAAAAAAACCATGAACTCTTATCGCCATGAAAGTAGGAGGAAAAGGCTCGCGAGTGATTTTTTATAGGGATCGTAAAAATATTTTTATCTATTAACTAAACGATTTTGGGTTATCGAATACTTTAGTGTCGTTTCACGTGTCCCGGGACGATCCCCGAAGCGGACCTATCGAGGTCTGGTTCCCTCGGCTTCGTCACTAAGGTTTCGTGACGTTTCGTAATGTCCCTAAAAACGACCTGAAGCGATCGAACGGCCGTTTTAGTACCGACGCACCGTCGTCGAGCTCGATTTTCGCTCGTTTAGTGACGTTTCACGCGTCCCTAAAATAAGACGAAGGTCTATGTCAAAATCGCTCTCGGAAAATCGACCTCCGGGAAAATTTGGGGAAATATCTTTTTCGAATTTTGACTTAGACCTTCGTCCTATGTTAGGGACGCGTGAAACGTCACTAAACGAGCGAAAATTGAGCTCGACGACGGTTCGTCGGTACTAAAACGGGCGTTTGAACGTTTCTGGTCGTTTTTGAGGGACATTAAGAAACGACACTAAATCATAGTAACGCCACCGAGGGAACCCGACCTCGGCACACCCCCTTCGGGAGTCGTCCCGGGACACGTGAAACGGCACTAAAGTATTAGGGTGAAAAACGAATATTTTATAGATATAACATTATTTATAAAGCGTAAAAAATAATATTTATTATAAGAGAAAAATATCACAATTTACAAACCATTCGGTAACTCGGCTTCATAATTTTGAACACTTTCATTATTCTCGATTTTGTCAAGTACAATGTTTTCAATATCTGGCGAGTATGCTCAAGTCCTGATGGATTTTCAATAATATAATAATATAAAATAATTAATAATATATAATATAATAATAATATAATAATATAATATAATAAAATAATAATAATAATAATAATAATAATAATAATAATAAAAAAAAGGCAACTTTAAAAATAATATGAAAAGATGAAAAGATATTAATAAAATAATTGAAAATAGATGACAATAATACTACGTTGCTTAAAAGGTGAATATGAATATAACATAATATTATTTATAAAACGTACAAAACAATATTCATTATCATAAGAGAAAAAATATCACAGTTTACACACCATTCGATAATTCCGTTTCAAAATTTTGATCACTTTCATTTATCTCAATTTTGCCTCGTTCATTATTTTCACGTTCCGTTCCAAGATCTTGCGAATGCTCCTGTCCTTTCGATTTTTCGGCATCAAACTTTTGAGAAACACTTTCATTTTTTTCGATTTTGCCAAGTACAGTATTTTCAACATCTGGCGATTGCTCAAGTCCTTTCGATTTTTAATAATAATAATAATAATAATAATAATAATAAAAAAGGCAACTTTAAAAATAATATGAAAATATGAAAAGATATTAATAAAATGATTGAAAATAGATGACAATAATACTACGTTGCTTAAAAGGTGAATATGAATATAACATAATATTATTTATAAAACGTACAAAACAATATTCATCATCATAAGAGAAAAAATATCATAGTTTACACACCATTCGGTAATTCCGTTTCAAAATTTTGAGCACTTTCATTTATCTCAATTTTGCCGCGTTCATTATTTTCACGTTCCGTTCCAAGATCTTGCGAATGCTCCTGTCCTTTCGATTTTTCGACATCAAAATTTTGAGAAACACTTTCATTTTTCTCGATTTTGCCAAGTACAGTATTTTCAACATCTGACGATTGCTCAAGTCCTTTCGATTTTTAATAATAATAGTAATAATCAGAAAAATAATAATAATAATTATATTAATAATAAAAATATTATTTATAAAACGTACAAAACAATATTCATCATTAGAGAAAAAATATCACAATTTACCCACCATTCGGTAACTCGGCTTCATAATTTTGAACACTTTCATTTTTCTCGAGTTTGCCTCGTACAGTATTTTCAAGATCTGGCGAATGCTCATTTTTTTCACGTTCCTTTTCAAGATCTCGCGAATGGTAAATTTGAACACTCCCGCCTCGTACAGTATTTTTACGTTGCTTTCCAAGATCTCGCGAAAGCTCAGGTCTTTCCGAATATTTCTTTCGGGCGACGGCGTTGATAACCGCATCCGTGATATTGAAAGCGTTCTTGAAGAAACACCTGCAAACTCGAATTCTATCTTCACTGACAAGCAAGTAAAACGCGTTATTTAATTTTCTTTTACTGCCTTTTACCGGATATCTATATTTGGGCCTGAATTTTTTGATAAGACCCCCCAAAAATATTTCCTGACTTTTCACGTCCCCGAGTTTCAAATACTTTTCGAAATTTTCTCGTACGCATGTTCGATTTACGTTAATCGCGCACAGAAGACGGCATTTTACGTCGCAAAGGGGATTATACACTTTGCCAATATAACGTGTTCTTTGTTTCGAGCGAACTGCGGCTCTGATATCTTTATCCTCTATTTTGAGAGTTTTCTTGAAGAAAGTCTTACACACTCTAACACATTCGCTGAGATTCGATAAGAAATATCCTCTATTTATACACCTTTCTCTGTTTATATTTTCAGTTTTTGAAATACATCCCCTGATGCGTTTCGCGAGAAATCTTTGTCGTTGGTTATTTTGGCTCGCTTTCAAAAACTCGTAAAGATTTTTTTTTATCGCGATCGTGTTTATGGTGTTGGCACAGTCGAAGTGACAATTTTTATTGCAGAGAGGCCCCATGTTGCAAACTAGAAATAAAGACAAAACGATACGTAGTAAGATTACGTCGCTTATGTTTAGGCGAAAATAAATTTATACATCTAGGTTTTTACGTTCATCATTTTTCACCGTGAAACGGCACTCGATACCAGATAAATATGAATGAAGCGTACCTATTTATTTATAAAAATTATTAGTCAAGTTTCATTTAAAACTTAATTTTTATAGAAAACTGAATGTAAGGGATTAAAATATTAAAAAAAATATGCCTATAAACAATTGTTATTCTGATATAAATTTATTTCTTTCTTCGAAAAAATAAGGTGTTTCAAAAGGAAGGGGACGACCGTCTAAGAAAAGAACCTTCGTCTTATTTTGGGGACAGGTGAAACGTCACTAAATAAGCGAAAATCGAGCTCGACGATAGGTCGGTAGTACTAAAACGGCCGGTCGAACGTTTCAGCCCGTTTTTTAGGACATTACGAAAAAGCGACCTGAAACGGGTCGAACGGGCGTTTTAGTACGAACGAACCGTCGTCGAGCTCGATTTTCGTTCACCTCGTGACGTTTCACGTGTCCCTAAAATAAGTCGAAGGTCTAAATCAAAATCGCTCTCGGAAAATAGACCTGCTGGAAAAATTTGCGAATTTTTTTTTTCAAAATTTGACTTATACCTTCGTCTTATTTTGGGGACACGTGAAACGTCACTAAATGAGCGAAATTCGAGCTCGACGATAGTTCGGTAGTACTAAAACGGCCCGTTCACCGTTTCGGGTCGTTTTTTAGGGACATTACGAAACGTCACTAAATCATAGTGACGCCTCCGAGGGAACTCGACCTCGGTAGATCCGCTTCGGGGATCGTCCCCTGACGCGTGAAACGTCACGAAAGTATTGGGAGATAAAAAACGAAGATTTTATAGATATAGATAAGCGGTTACAATCTATTTTTTTTAACTATGAAGACGATGATGATTTAAGACTAAGAAAAGAAATAAGACTAAGGTAAGAAAAAAAATAATTATTTACAACATGTATGTATATATAAATGGGAATATCGTTTCTTTGTAGACTATCGATCGGGATGTCAATTCCTCGTAGACTAGACTAAGAAAAGAATTAAGACTAAGGTAAGAAAAAAAATAATTATTTACAACATGTATGTATCTATTGAAAAATGGTCGTAAAAACGGGCACGGAAAAAGGTATGTTTAATATTTATAGTATAATATAATAGATAACATATGTTTGTGACTGCAGTATTTTTGCAATAAAACCCACTGACCAAATGGAAACGAAATCGGCTGATAAAAATGATATTTTAAAAATTATAGGAATATAGTAATAGGAAATAGATTAGTTTCGTCACCCATAAACACTAATTAACGTAGAAAACCTAATTTAAGGGAGACTTAATTAAAAAAAAATAAATAATAATAGTCTACAAAGAAATTTATCTTCTATTTCCTATTAATTTTAAAGTTGCCTTTTTGTGAGCCGGTTTTTTATCCATTTGTCCGAGGTGTTTTATTACTAAAATTTTGCAGTAAACGATAATTTTAATCGGGGCATGAGCCCTGGCGCGTTTGTTAGCACGCGCTCAAGGTGAGGTTGCTCCGTTAGGACAAGCCTCGGCTTGTTTTTTTAAAATATTAGTATAGTTACCTCTAAAATTAATTAACATAGAAAACCTAATTTAAGGGAGACTAAATAAAAAAAATATTATGCGGATGGGCGCTCATTACGCGAGACGTACCAATTAATATAACTTTCGTTGGAGAATAGCGTAATTTTTATAGGAAATTTTCACATTAGTAGCGCGATAAGTAAATTTAATTCGAGGGACGAAAACTCATCCTTTGTTATCAAAATACCTTTAATTATTGGCATCTCCGGTGAATATAAACGCGTTTTATTTTATTTTTTAACATTTTTTGCTACGACGATGATTTTATCAGAATAAAAAAAAGTTCCCCTAAAAATAACATAAAGACTTTTTCTTAAAGTTTTAATTAAAACGATTGAGATTCCGCTTATACTCTATATCTTCATCTTTTACCTATTTTTTTTATCTCAAATTATAATAATGTCGTTTCACGAGTGGGACTTTCGTTTAACGCGCTGGTTTCGTTCAATTTTCGATGCGATACCTATGCGAGAAATTCCTGTGTAATTTATATTTAGAAATAAACGCCACATTATAATGTTCATTTTATTTAAATTACACTTTCCAAATAATAATTTTAATACAATCTAGCTTTTAAAATATATGTTGAATTTAATTTATGAACTAGGCAAAATTTTAATAAATTGTAATACTATTCGTATTATTTAACTTATACTTTGCTTATTAATAAAAAAACAAGCTTTGTAAATATATTTTGATTTTAATTTTCACCCTATTATTATAAAACGTTACCTTTCTTTGTATTTTGACGGGCGGGCGTAGGGAAGCGTCAATTTCCGCGTCTACATTAACTATGATACCTCACTATCAAAAAACTCTTTCTTTTATAGGCGGAAATTGTTACGTCATTAATAGGCAAAAATTATTTTAAAAAACAAATTTATCCATTTTAATTAAATTTTTCTTACGTGATTATGCGACAAATATAATTCAAAATATACAAGCCAAGGCTTGCTATGAGAACTAGATGACCTATGAAATAAATTAATTATAATCTAATCAACATTGAATCGTCATTATATTATATTGTGGTTTTTGGGGGAAACAAAAAATTTTTCTATAATAAATTAATTTAAGAGGTACTTACAATAATTTTTTTTCCTATTATTTTTTTTAAAAAAAAATACAGTGTCGTTTCACAACAAACGAAACGACCACCGAAGCGGTTCTACTGAGGTCTGCGTACTAAAACGGCCGGTCTATCGTTTCAGGCCGTTTTTTAGGGACATTATGAAACGTCACTAAATCGTAGTGACGCCGTCCAGGGAACCGAACTTCGGTAGATCAGACGGAATGTAAGGGGGACGAAATTAAAAAAAGTAAATAAATAATAATAAAATACGAAGAATTGAATAGAAGATCTGTGTATTGTATCTTCAATTCTTCGTATTTTATAATTATTTTTTTTTAAAATATTTAATTTAGTTACCCCTAAAACCTAATTAACGAAGAAAACGGAATTTAAGGGGGACTAAATTAAAAAAATTAAATTAATAATAATAAAATACGAATAATTGACACAGATCTTCTGTATAATATTTTTTTTCTTATCTTCGACTTAATTCTTTTCTCAGTCTTTAATCGTTATCATCGTCACGAGAAACCGTATCTATACCTATAAGATATTCGTTTTTCGTCTCCGAGACCTTTAGTGTCGTTTCACGTGTCCCGGGAAGATCCCCGAAGCGGTTCAACAGAGGTCTTGTTCCCTCGGCGGCGTCACTAAGATTTAGTGACGTTTCAAAATGTCCCTAAAATACGACCTGAAACGATCGAACGGTCGTTTTAGTACCGACGAACCGTCGTCGAGCCCGATAACCGTCCAGTTAGTGACGTTTCACGTGTCCCTAAAATAAGTCGAAGGTCTAAATCAAAATCGCTCTCAGAAAATCGACCTCCGGAAAAAATTTGTGAAATTTTTTTTTCAAAATTTGACTTAGACCTTCGACTTATTTTGGGGACACGTGAAACGTCACTAACTGGACGATTATCGGGCTCGACGATAGTTCGTCGCTACTAAAACGACCGTTCCATCGTTTCAGGTCGTTTTTTAGGGACATTATGAAACGTCACTAACTCGTAGTGACGCCGCCGAGGGAACCGAACCTCGGTAGATCCGCTCGGGTGTCGTCCCGGGACACGTGAAACGACACTAAAGTATTCGGAGATGAAAAACGAATATCTTATAGGTATAGATACGGTTTCTCTTGACGATGATAATGATTAAAGACTGAGAAAAGAATTGATACAAAGATGGAAAAAAAATATTATATAGAAGATCTGTGTATTGTATCTTCAATTCTTCGTATTTTATATTTATTTATTTTATAAATAATTTAGTTTAGTTACCCCTAAACCCTAATTAGCGTAGAAAACGGAATTTAAGGGGATTAAATTAAAAAACTTAAAATAAATAAAATATAATAGACAACGAAGAATTGAAGATACAATACACAGATCTTCGTAGACTATTATATTTATTTTTATTTTTTTTTAAAATATTTAATTTAGTTACCCATAAAACCTAATTAACGAAGAAAACGGAATTTAAGGGGGACTAAATTAAAAAAATTAAATTAATAATAATAAAATACGAATAATTGAACAGAAGATCTGTGTATTGTATCTTCAATTCTTCGTATTTTATAATTATTTTTTTTTAAAATATTTAATTTAGTTACCCCTAAAACCTAATTAACGAAGAAAACGGAATGTAAGGGGGACTAAATTAAAAAAAGTAAATAAATAATAATAAAATACGAAGAATTGAAGCACAGATCTTCTATATAATATTTCTTTTTCCTATCTTTGTATCAATTCTTTTCTCAGTCTTTAATCGTTATCATCGTCACGAGAAACCGTATCTATACCTATAAGATATTCGTTTTTCGTCTCCGAGACCTTTAGTGTCGTTTCACGTGTCCCGGAAAGATCCCCGAAGCGGTTCAACAGAGGTCTTGTTCCCTCGGCGGCGTCACTAAGTTTTAGTGACGTTTCAAAATGTCCCTAAAATACGGCCTGAAACGATCGAACGGCCGTTTCAGCAGCGACGAACCGTCGTCGAGCCCGATAACCGTCCAGTTAGTGACGTTTCACGTGTCCCTAAAATAAGTCGAAGGTCTAAATCAAAATCGCTCTCAGAAAATCGACCTCCGGAAAAAATTTGTGAAATTTTTTTTTCAAAATTTGACTTAGACCTTCGTCTTATTTTGGGGACACGTGAAACGTCACTAAAGGGGCGACTATCGGGCTCGACGACGGTTCGTCGGTACTAAAACGGCCGTTCTATCGTTTCAGGTCGTTTTTTAGGGACATTAGGAAACGTCACTAAATCGTAGTGACGCCGCCCAGGGAACCGAACCTCGGTAGATCCGCTCGGGTGTCGTCCCGGGACACGTGAAACGACACTAAAGGTCTCGGAGACGAAAAACGAATACCTTATAGGTATAGATACGGTTTCTCTTGACGATGATAATGATTAAAGACTGAGAAAAGAATTGATACAAAGATGGAAAAAAAATATTATATAGAAGATCTGTGTATTGTATCTTCAATTCTTCGTATTTTATAATTATTTTTTTTTAAAATATTTAATTTAGTTACCCCTAAAACCTAATTAACGAAGAAAACGGAATGTAAGGGGGACGAAATTAAAAAAAGTAAATAAATAATAATAAAATACGAAGAATTGAATAGAAGATCTGTGTATTGTATCTTCAATTCTTCGTATTTTATAATTATTTTTTTTTAAAATATTTAATTTAGTTACCCCTAAAACCTAATTAACGAAGAAACGGAATGTAAGGGGGACTAAATTAAAAAAAGTAAATAAATAATAATAAAATACGAAGAATTGAATAGAAGATCTGTGTATTGTATCTTCAATTCTTCGTATTTTATAATTATTTTTTTTTTAAATATTTAATTTAGTTACCCATAAAACCTAATTAACGAAGAAAACGGAATTTAAGGGGGACTAAATTAAAAAAATTAAATTAATAATAATAAAATACGAATAATTGACACAGATCTTCTGTATAATATTTCTTTTTCCTATCTTTGTATCAATTCTTTTCTCAGTCTTTAATCGTTATCATCGTCACGAGAAACCGTATCTATACCTATAAGATATTCGTTTTTCGTCTCCGAGACCTTTAGTGTCGTTTCACGTGTCCCGGAAAGATCCCCGAAGCGGTTCAACAGAGGTCTTGTTCCCTCGGCGGCGTCACTAAGATTTAGTGACGTTTCATAATGTCCCTAAAATACGACCTGAAACGATCGAACGGTCGTTTTAGTACCGACGAACCGTCGTCGAGCCCGATAACCGTCCAGTTAGTGACGTTTCACGTGTCCCTAAAATAAGTCGAAGGTCTAAATCAAAATCGCTCTCAGAAAATCGACCTCCGGAAAAAATTTGTGAAATTTTTTTTTCAAAATTTGACTTAGACCTTCGACTTATTTTGGGGACACGTGAAACGTCACTAACTGGACGATTATCGGGCTCGACGATAGTTCGTCGCTACTAAAACGACCGTTCCATCGTTTCAGGTCGTTTTTTAGGGACATTATGAAACGTCACTAACTCGTAGTGACGCCGCCGAGGGAACCGAACCTCGGTAGATCCGCTCGGGTGTCGTCCCGGGACACGTGAAACGACACTAAAGGTCTCGGAGACGAAAAACGAATACCTTATAGGTATAGATACGGTTTCTCTTGACGATGATAATGATTAAAGACTGAGAAAAGAATTGATACAAAGATGGAAAAAAAATATTATATAGAAGATCTGTGTATTGTATCTTCAATTCTTCGTATTTTATAATTATTTTTTTTTAAAATATTTAATTTAGTTACCCCTAAAACCTAATTAACGAAGAAAACGGAATGTAAGGGGGACGAAATTAAAAAAAGTAAATAAATAATAATAAAATACGAAGAATTGAATAGAAGATCTGTGTATTGTATCTTCAATTCTTCGTATTTTATAATTATTTTTTTTTTAAATATTTAATTTAGTTACCCCTAAAACCTAATTAACGAAGAAAACGGAATGTAAGGGGGACGAAATTAAAAAAAGTAAATAAATAATAATAAAATACGAAGAATTGAATAGAAGATCTGTGTATTGTATCTTCAATTCTTCGTATTTTATAATTATTTTTTTTTAAAATATTTAATTTAGTTACCCCTAAAACCTAATTAACGAAGAAAACGGAATGTAAGGGGGACTAAATTAAAAAAAGTAAATAAATAATAATAAAATACGAAGAATTGAAGCACAGATCTTCTATATAATATTTCTTTTTCCTATCTTTGTATCAATTCTTTTCTCAGTCTTTAATCATTATCATCGTCACGAGAAACCGTATCTATACCTATAAGATATTCGTTTTTCGTCTCCGAGACCTTTAGTGTCGTTTCACGTGTCCCGGGAAGATCCCCGAAGCGGTTCAACAGAGGTCCGGTTCCCTCGGCGGCGTCGCTAAGTTTTAGTGACGTTTCAAAATGTCCCTAAAATACGGCCTGAAACGATCGAACGGCCGTTTCAGCAGCGACGAACCGTCGTCGAGCCCTATAAACGGCCGTTAGTGACGTTTCTCGTGTCCCTAAAATAAGTCGAAGGTCTAAATCAAAATCGCTCTCAGAAAATCGACCTCCGGAAAAAAATTTGTGAAATTTTTTTTTCAAAATTTGACTTAGACCTTCGTCTTATTTTGGGGACACGTGAAACGTCACTAAAGGGGCGACTATCGGGCTCGACGACGGTTCGTCGGTACTAAAACGGCCGTTCTATCGTTTCAGGTCGTTTTTTAGGGACATTATGAAACGTCACTAAATCGTAGTGACGCCGTCCAGGGAACCGAACCTCGGTAGATCCGCTCGGGTGTCGTCCCGGGAACCGCTTCGGGGATCTTCCCGGGACACGTGAAACGACACTAATGGTCTCGGAGACGAAAAACGAATATTTTATAGGTATAGATACGGTTTTTCGTGACGATGTTAATGATTAAAGACTGAGAAAAGAATTGATACAAAGATAGGAAAAAAAAAATATTATAGAAGATCTGTGTATCGTATCTTCAATTCTTCGTATTTTTTTATTATTTTTTTAATTTTTTTTTAATTTAGTCCCCCTTAAATTAAGTTTTCTTCGTTAATTAAGTTTTAAGGGTAACTAAATTAAATAATTTAAAAAATAAATAAATATAATAGTCTACAAAGAGTCGATATTCCGATAGATACAATACACAGATGTTCTATATAATGATTTTTCTGGTTTTTATCTTAGTCTTAATTCTTTTCTTAGACTTTAATCATCATCACCTTCATAGTTGATAATTAAAAAAAGTAAATAAATAATAATAAAATACGAAGAATTGAATAGAAGATCTGTGTATTGTATCTTCAATTCTTCGTATTTTATAATTATTTTTTTTTAAAATATTTAATTTAGTTACCCCTAAAACCTAATTAACGAAGAAAACGGAATGTAAGGGGGACTAAATTAAAAAAAGTAAATAAATAATAATAAAATACGAAGAATTGAAGCACAGATCTTCTATATAATATTTCTTTTTCCTATCTTTGTATCAATTCTTTTCTCAGTCTTTAATCATTATCATCGTCACGAGAAACCGTATCTATACCTATAAGATATTCGTTTTTCGTCTCCGAGACCTTTAGTGTCGTTTCACGTGTCCCGGGAAGATCCCCGAAGCGGTTCAACAGAGGTCCGGTTCCCTCGGCGGCGTCGCTAAGTTTTAGTGACGTTTCAAAATGTCCCTAAAATACGGCCTGAAACGATCGAACGGCCGTTTCAGCAGCGACGAACCGTCGTCGAGCCCGATAATCGTCCAGTTAGTGACGTTTCTCGTGTCCCTAAAATAAGTCGAAGGTCTAAATCAAAATCGCTCTCAGAAAATCGACCTCCGGAAAAAAATTTGTGAAATTTTTTTTTCAAAATTTGACTTAGACCTTCGTCTTATTTTGGGGACACGTGAAACGTCACTAAAGGGGCGACTATCGGGCTCGACGACGGTTCGTCGGTACTAAAACGGCCGTTCTATCGTTTCAGGTCGTTTTTTAGGGACATTATGAAACGTCACTAAATCGTAGTGACGCCGTCCAGGGAACCGAACCTCGGTAGATCCGCTCGGGTGTCGTCCCGGGACACGTGAAACGACACTAAAGGTCTCGGACAGGGAACCGAACTTCGGTAGATCAGACGGAATGTAAGGGGGACGAAATTAAAAAAAGTAAATAAATAATAATAAAATACGAAGAATTGAATAGAAGATCTGTGTATTGTATCTTCAATTCTTCGTATTTTATAATTATTTTTTTTTTAAAATATTTAATTTAGTTACCCCTAAAACCTAATTAACGAAGAAAACGGAATGTAAGGGGGACGAAATTAAAAAAAGTAAATAAATAATAATAAAATACGAAGAATTGAATAGAAGATCTGTGTATTGTATCTTCAATTCTTCGTATTTTATAATTATTTTTTTTTAAAATATTTAATTTAGTTACCCCTAAAACCTAATTAACGAAGAAAACGGAATGTAAGGGGGACGAAATTAAAAAAAGTAATAAATAATAATAAAATACGAAGAATTGAATAGAAGATCTGTGTATTGTATCTTCAATTCTTCGTATTTTATAATTATTTTTTTTTTAAATATTTAATTTAGTTACCCCTAAAACCTAATTAACGAAGAAAACGGAATGTAAGGGGGACTAAATTAAAAAAAGTAAATAAATAATAATAAAATACGAAGAATTGAAGCACAGATCTTCTATATAATATTTCTTTTTCCTATCTTTGTATCAATTCTTTTCTCAGTCTTTAATCATTATCATCGTCACGAGAAACCGTATCTATACCTATAAGATATTCGTTTTTCGTCTCCGAGACCTTTAGTGTCGTTTCACGTGTCCCGGGAAGATCCCCGAAGCGGTTCAACAGAGGTCCGGTTCCCTCGGCGGCGTCGCTAAGTTTTAGTGACGTTTCAAAATGTCCCTAAAATACGGCCTGAAACGATCGAACGGCCGTTTCAGCAGCGACGAACCGTCGTCGAGCCCGATAATCGTCCAGTTAGTGACGTTTCTCGTGTCCTAAAATAAGTCGAAGGTCTAAGTAAAATCGCTCTCAGAAAATCGACCTCCGGAAAAAAAATGGTGTAAATTTTTTTTTTCAAAATTATGACTTAGACCTTCGTTCTTTTTTAGGGACACGTGAAACGTCACTAAAGGGGCGACTATCGGGCTCGACGGACGGCTTCGCGGTTACTAAACGGCCGTTCTAGTCGTTCAGCGTCGTTTTGTAGGGACATTATGAAACGCACTAAATCCGTAGTGACCGCGTCCAGGGAACCGAACCTTCGTAGATCCGCTCGGTGTGTCCCGGGACACGTGAAACGACACTAAAGGTCTCGGAGAGCGAAAAACGAATAACCTGTATAGGTTAAGATACGTTTCTCTTGACGATGATAATGATTAAAGACTGAGAAAAGAATTGATACAAAAATGGGAAAAACAGTATATAGAAGATCTGTGTATTGTATCTTCAATTCTTCTTATTTTATAATTATTTTTTTAAAATATTTAATTTTAGTTTACAATAAAACCTAAATAACGAAGAAAACGGAATGTTAAGGGGGACGAAATTAAAAAAAAGTAAATAAATAATAAAAAATACGAAGAATTGAAGATACGATAAGTATTTTCTTGTATTTATAATTTTTTTTTTTTAAAATATTTAATTTAGTTACCCCTAAACTAATTAACGAAGAAACGAAAAAAGGGGGACTAAATTAAAAAAAATAAATAAATTAATAACAAGCGAGGGCTGCATACGGAGCACAACACAACTTGGCGCATAGCACGCGCAGGGCTCACCCCCGAAAACAAAAACTTTTACTGCAAAATTTTTACAATAAAACCATGAGGACAAGTGGGAAAAAATCGGCTTGCAAAAAGGCAAAGTGATTAATGGAAATAGATAAAATACGAAGAATTGAAGCACATTCTTAATGGATATAATATTTCTTTTTCCTATCTTTGTATCAATTCTTTTCTCAGTCTTTAATCATTATCATCGTCACGAGAAACCGTATCTATACCTATAAGATATTCGTTTTTCGTCTCCGAGACCTTTAGTGTCGTTTCACGTGTCCCGGGAAGATCCCCGAAGCGGTTCAACAGAGGTCCGGTTCCCTCGGCGGCGTCGCTAAGTTTTAGTGACGTTTCAAAATGTCCCTAAAATACGGCCTGAAACGATCGAACGGCCGTTTCAGCAGCGACGAACCGTCGTCGAGCCCGATAATCGTCCAGTTAGTGACGTTTCTCGTGTCCCTAAAATAAGTCGAAGGTCTAAATCAAAATCGCTCTCAGAAAATCGACCTCCGGAAAAAAATTTGTGAAATTTTTTTTTCAAAATTTGACTTAGACCTTCGTCTTATTTTGGGGACACGTGAAACGTCACTAAAGGGGCGACTATCGGGCTCGACGACGGTTCGTCGGTACTAAAACGGCCGTTCTATCGTTTCAGGTCGTTTTTTAGGGACATTATGAAACGTCACTAAATCGTAGTGACGCCGTCCAGGGAACCGAACCTCGGTAGATCCGCTCGGGTGTCGTCCCGGGACACGTGAAACGATACTACAGTACTTGAGGGTGAAAAACGAATATTTTACGGATATAGATAAGCGGTTATAATCGATTTTTTTTATCAACTATGAAGATGATGATGATTAAAGACTAAGAAAAGAATTAAGACTAAGATAAAAACAAGTAAAATCATTATATAGAACGTGTATGTATCTGTGGGAATATCGACTCTTTGTGGACTATTATATTTATTTATTTTTTTAAAAAATATTTAATTTAGTTACCCCTAACACCTAATTAACGAGGAAAACGGAATTTAAGGGGGACTAAATAAAAAAAATTAAATAAATAATAATAAAATACGAAGAATTGATATTCCGATATATACAATACACGGATCTTCTATATAATATTTTTTTTAAATAATTTAGTTTATTTACCCTTATAACCTAATTAACTTAGAAAATTGAATTTAAGGGAGACTAAATTAAAATAAAAATTTAAATAAATAATAATATTCTACGAAGAATTGATAATCCGATAGATAATACACACATCTGTATAATTATTTTTTTTCTTAACTTTTTTTTATTCTTTTTTCATCGTTGATAAAAAAAAACGATTAAAACCCGTCATCCCGGTCATCGTGAAAGGTCACTATCGTATTTTGAGGTGAAAAAACGAATATTTTATAGATAAAGATACGGGTAATAATCGATTTTTTCTCATCAAAGATGATGATTTAAGATTAAGAAAAGGTTTAAGACTAATAAAAAAATAATTATAAAGAAGAAGTATGTGTATATATAGTCGTAGATTGTAAGTGAAATATTTAATTTGATTTGGCTTAGTCGCCGAATTAAATTCAAAATATATTTAAAAAGCTTGTTTTTTTATTATTTTATTATTATTATTATTACGCGAGGCGTACCGATTAATATAACTTTCGTGTAAGAATAGCATAATTCATATAGGAAATTTTCACATAAGTAGCGCGAAATGTAAAATTGAATTCGAGAGACAAATTCCCAACCCATGTTATCAAAATACATTTAACTATTGACTCCTCCGGTCGATATAAACGCGTTTTATTTTATCTTAGACTATAATTTATTTTTATTTAATTTATGCTCATTTAAATTCAGTTTTCTTTAATAAGTAATATGTGGGGGTAACTAAATTAAAAAAATGAAAATAATTTGCCATTACTTATAAAATATTCGTTTTTCATCTCCAAATACGATAGTGACGTTTCACGAGAACCGAAAGGACCCTCGAAAGGATAATATATCGAGGTCGAGCTCTCTCGACGGCGTCACTGTTAATTCGCTACCTATGCGAGAAATTCCGATTTGAATTGGGCTATTTTTCCAGGAGAGTTAAAATAATCGGCACAAATGCTGAAAGAGCGTCCACGCGACGCGGTCATCCGTGGTTCTGGAAAGTACGAACTTTCCGACACCCCAATTTTCAATTTTCTCGAGATTTAAAAAAATATTTTCCTCCGATGCACGCGATATTTAGAAACAAACGCTACATCGTAATATTAGTTTTATTTAAATTACACTTTGCTCATAATAATAATTTTTAAAAAATCGAGCTTTTAAAATATATATAATAATATATATAAAATATATATATAATAATCAAAAAATTAAACTTTAAAAATATATTTTATTTTTTTTATTCTGTCAACTAAACACTTTTATTAATAAAAAAATTAAGCTTTGAAAATATATTTAGATTTTAATTTTCACAACTATTATTATTAATAAAATAAACAGATTACCTTTCTTTGTATTTTGACGGGTGGGAGTCGGGAGCGTCAATTTTCACGTCTAAATTAACTTTAATGCCTCACTATCAAAAACTCGTTCTTTTATAGGTGGAAATTATTGCGTCATTAAAAAGCAAAAGGTATTTTAAAAAATCAAAATTAACCAATTTGATTAAATATCGCTTATGCGATTATGCGACAAATAATATTCGAAATATATTAAAAAATATTGATTCTTTTTGATAATTAAGAAATACATAATTTAAATCGAGCGAATATAAATTTTTTTATAAGATTATGCCTAGTTGACAAATAAAATTCTAAATTTATTATAAAAATCTCTCCTTTTTATTATTATTAAGCAAAGCACGCTTTAAATAATACGAATATTATTGACAACTTAGTTGACAAATTAAATTCAAAATATATTTTAAAATCTTTTTTATTATTATTAGGCTGATGGGCGCTCATTCCGCGAGACGTACCGATTAATATAACTTTCGTCGCAGAGTATCAAAATTCATATAGGTAATTTTTACATAGGTAGCACGATAAGTAAAATCGAATTCGAGGGACGAGCATCCAAACTTTGTTATGGAAATACGTTTAATTATTGGCTTCTCCGGTGAATATAAACGCGTGTTTTTTTATTTTTTCACATTTTTGCTACGACGTTAGTTTTATCGTAATAAAAAAAGGTTACCCTAAAAATTACATAAAGCCATTTTCTTAAGGTTTTAATTAACCCACGATTGAGATTCCGCTTATAATATATATGTATATTTATAAAATATTCGCTTCTTTTATCTCAAATTATAATAACGTCGAAACGGGAGTGGGGCTCCCCTTTAACGCGCCTGTTTCGTTAAATTTTCGGCGCGATACCTATGCGAGAAATTCCAACGTAATTTGGGATATCGTTCCAGCGAAGTTAAATTAATCGGTACAAATGTTGAAATAGCGCGCGCCCATGCCTAGCACTGAACGGACGCGATACGCAATGACCAGCCAGCAAACCAACCAACCACCGAACCGCCGATTAGAACCGCTCACCCTCGTTCAACGAAAAACCGGAATATCAATTCTTCGTAGATAGGCAAGATAGATAGATAGGTAGATAGATTGATTGATAGAGATAGATAATGGGAAACAAAGGATAGATTTAGATAAATAGGTTGATCCGTTATAATATAGAAAAATTAGATAGTAGATGATAGTTAGAGTGATAGATAGATTAGATAATAATTAGATAAATAATGCTAAATAAAATTGTATGTAGTAATAATATATAAAAAATGCAAATGAACAGCGGTTGTCGTAAAAACAAAACAGTCCATTATATTTTTGAATCATGTCCGTAACAACCAATAGATAGATAGAAAGATAATATTATTATGATAAAAGTAGAATAATCGATAGAAATAAGATTAATTAATTCATAGCTGGAAATAGATAGATAGTAGATTTAGATAAATAATTAGATAGATAAATAGATAAATAATGCTAAATAAATTTGTATGTATATATATATATATATATATATATATATATATAAATATATTAAAAAAAAACAATGCAAAAACTACGCGACGTAAAACAAAACAGGTCCTCTATTTTTTGAAGCATTTCGTAACTACCAATAAATAAAAAAATAGACAGATAGATAGATAGTTAGATAGATAGATAGATAGAAGAAGATAGTAGATAGATAGATAGATCAGATAGATAGATTATAGATAGTATTAAATAGATATATAGATAGATAGATAGATAGATAGATAAATAGATAAATAATGCTAAATAAATTTGTATGTATATATAAATATATTAAAAAAAATGCAAAACTGACAGCGTCGTAAAACAAAACAGGTCCTATATATTTTTGAATCATGTCCGTAACTACCAATAGATAGATAGAAAGATAGACAGATAGATAGATAGTTAGATAGATAGATAGATAGATAGATAGATAGATAGATAGATAGATAGATAGATAGATAGATAGGAAAAATAGATAGATAGATAGATAGATAAATAAATAGATAGATAGATAGATAGATAAATAGATAGATAGATAGATAGATAGATAGATAGATAGATAGATAGATAGATAGATAGATAGATAGATAGATAGATAGATAGATAGATAGATAGATAGATAGATAGATAGATAGATAGATAGACAGAGTCAAGCGTGATAATCATTCCTCTAGTGACGTTTCTTCTGTCTCTAAAATAAGTCGAAGGTCTATTTCAAAATCGCTCTCTGAAAATCGACCACCGGAAATGATGTGTGTGAAAACTCTCGAATTTTGATTTTAAAATAGGGGTTTTAGAGACAGAAGAAACGTCACTAGAGGAATGATTATCACGCTTGAAGACAGTCTTCCTATCTATCTATCTATCTATCTATCTATCTATTCTATTCTATCTATCTATCATATCTATCATATCTATCTATCTATCTATCGTATCCTATCTATCTATCTATCTTTTTGATCTATCTATCTATTTATCTATCTATCTATTCTTCTATTATTTATCTTATCTATCTTATAACTATCTATTTTCTATCTATCTATCTATCATCTGATCTATCTAATCTATCTATCTATCTATCTATCATCTATCTAACTATCTATTCTATCTGCTATCTTTCATCTATCTATTGTGTTACGGACATGATCAAAAATATATAGGACCTGTGACGTTTTACGACGACGCTGTCAGTTTTGAATTGTTTTTTAATATATTTATCTTCTATCTATCTATCTATCTATTTAAACATCTATCTATCTATCTATCTATCTATCTATCTATCTATCTATCTATCTATCTATCAATCTATGCTATCTATATATGTATCTCTCGATATATCTATCGATCTATCCATTTATAACATCTATCTAACTTATCTATCTATCTGTCTATCTTTCTATTCTATCTATTGGTAGTACGGAAATGATTTCAAATATATAGACCTGTTTGTTTTACGACGCTTGTGTCAGTTTTGATTGTTTTTTTAATATATTTATATTATAATATAATATATATATTATATATACATACATTTATTTAGCATTTTTATTTATTCTTATTTATCTATCTATCTTATCTATCTATCTATCTTTCTTTCTATCTATTTTTCTATCTATCAATCAATTAATCTATTTATCTATCTATATATCTATCAACTATCTATCTATATATCTATCTTTCTATCTATCTATTGGTAGTTACGGACATGATTCAAAAATATATGGGACCTGTTTTGTTTTACGACGCTGTCAGTTTTGCATTTTTTTTAATATATTTATATATACATACAAATTTATTTAGCATTATTTATCTATTTATCTATCTATCTATCTATCTACCTCTCTAACTATCATCTATCTATCTATATTTTTCTATATATCAACGGATCAACCCTATTTATCTATCTATCTATCTTACCTATCTATCCTTATCTCTATCAATCAAATCTATTACCTATCTATCGTATCTGCTATCTACTACGAAGAATTGATATTCCGGTTTTTCGTTGAACGAGGGTGAGCGGTTCTAATCGGCGGTTCGGTGGTTGGTTGGTTTGCTGGCTGGTCATTGCGTATCGCGTCCGTTCAGTGCTAGGCATGGGCGCGCGCTATTTCAACATTTGTACCGATTAATTTAACTTCGCTGGAACGATATCCCAAATTACGTTGGAATTTCTCGCATAGGTATCGCGCCGAAAATTTAACGAAACAGGCGCGTTAAAGGGGAGCCCCACTCCCGTTTCGACGTTATTATAATTTGAGATAAAAGAAGCGAATATTTTATAAATATACATATATATTATAAGCGGAATCTCAATCGTGGGTTAATTAAAACCTTAAGAAAATGGCTTTATGTAATTTTTAGGGTAACCTTTTTTTATTACGATAAAACTAACGTCGTAGCAAAAATGTGAAAAAATAAAAAAACACGCGTTTATATTCACCGGAGAAGCCAATAATTAAACGTATTTCCATAACAAAGTTTGGATGCTCGTCCCTCGAATTCGATTTTACTTATCGTGCTACCTATGTAAAAATTACCTATATGAATTTTGATACTCTGCGACGAAAGTTATATTAATCGGTACGTCTCGCGGAATGAGCGCCCATCAGCCTAATAATAATAAAAAAGATTTTAAAATATATTTTGAATTTAATTTGTCAACTAAGTTGTCAATAATATTCGTATTATTTAAAGCGTGCTTTGCTTAATAATAATAAAAAGGAGAGATTTTTATAATAAATTTAGAATTTTATTTGTCAACTAGGCATAATCTTATAAAAAAATTTATATTCGCTCGATTTAAATTATGTATTTCTTAATTATCAAAAAGAATCAATATTTTTTAATATATTTCGAATATTATTTGTCGCATAATCGCATAAGCGATATTTAATCAAATTGGTTAATTTTGATTTTTTAAAATACCTTTTGCTTTTTAATGACGCAATAATTTCCACCTATAAAAGAACGAGTTTTTGATAGTGAGGCATTAAAGTTAATTTAGACGTGAAAATTGACGCTCCCGACTCCCACCCGTCAAAATACAAAGAAAGGTAATCTGTTTATTTTATTAATAATAATAGTTGTGAAAATTAAAATCTAAATATATTTTCAAAGCTTAATTTTTTTATTAATAAAAGTGTTTAGTTGACAGAATAAAAAAAATAAAATATATTTTTAAAGTTTAATTTTTTGATTATTATATATATATTTTATATATATTATTATATATATTTTAAAAGCTCGATTTTTTAAAAATTATTATTATGAGCAAAGTGTAATTTAAATAAAACTAATATTACGATGTAGCGTTTGTTTCTAAATATCGCGTGCATCGGAGGAAAATATTTTTTTAAATCTCGAGAAAATTGAAAATTGGGGTGTCGGAAAGTTCGTACTTTCCAGAACCACGGATGACCGCGTCGCGTGGACGCTCTTTCAGCATTTGTGCCGATTATTTTAACTCTCCTGGAAAAATAGCCCAATTCAAATCGGAATTTCTCGCATAGGTAGCGAATTAACAGTGACGCCGTCGAGAGAGCTCGACCTCGATATATTATCCTTTCGAGGGTCCTTTCGGTTCTCGTGAAACGTCACTATCGTATTTGGAGATGAAAAACGAATATTTTATAAGTAATGGCAAATTATTTTCATTTTTTTAATTTAGTTACCCCCACATATTACTTATTAAAGAAAACTGAATTTAAATGAGCATAAATTAAATAAAAATAAATTATAGTCTAAGATAAAATAAAACGCGTTTATATCGACCGGAGGAGTCAATAGTTAAATGTATTTTGATAACATGGGTTGGGAATTTGTCTCTCGAATTCAATTTTACATTTCGCGCTACTTATGTGAAAATTTCCTATATGAATTATGCTATTCTTACACGAAAGTTATATTAATCGGTACGCCTCGCGTAATAATAATAATAATAAAATAATAAAAAAACAAGCTTTTTAAATATATTTTGAATTTAATTCGGCGACTAAGCCAAATCAAATTAAATATTTCACTTACAATCTACGACTATATATACACATACTTCTTCTTTATAATTATTTTTTTATTAGTCTTAAACCTTTTCTTAATCTTAAATCATCATCTTTGATGAGAAAAAATCGATTATTACCCGTATCTTTATCTATAAAATATTCGTTTTTTCACCTCAAAATACGATAGTGACCTTTCACGATGACCGGGATGACGGGTTTTAATCGTTTTTTTTTATCAACGATGAAAAAAGAATAAAAAAAAGTTAAGAAAAAAAATAATTATACAGATGTGTGTATTATCTATCGGATTATCAATTCTTCGTAGAATATTATTATTTATTTAAATTTTTATTTTAATTTAGTCTCCCTTAAATTCAATTTTCTAAGTTAATTAGGTTATAAGGGTAAATAAACTAAATTATTTAAAAAAAATATTATATAGAAGATCCGTGTATTGTATATATCGGAATATCAATTCTTCGTATTTTATTATTATTTATTTAATTTTTTTTATTTAGTCCCCCTTAAATTCCGTTTTCCTCGTTAATTAGGTGTTAGGGGTAACTAAATTAAATATTTTTTAAAAAAATAAATAAATATAATAGTCCACAAAGAGTCGATATTCCCACAGATACATAGATGTTCTATATAATGATTTTTCTGGTTTTTATCTTAGTCTTAATTCTTTTCTTAGACTTTAATCATCATCACCTTCATAGTTGATAAAAAAAACGATTATAACAGCTTATCTATATCCGTAAATATTCGTTTTTAACCCTCGAGTACTTTAGTGTCCGTTTCACGTGTCCCGGGACGACACCCGAGCGGATCTACCGAGGTTCGGTTCCCTGGACGGCGTCACTACGATTTAGTGACGTTTCATAATGTCCCTAAAAAACGACCTGAAACGATAGAACGGCCGTTTTAGTACCGACGAACCGTCGTCGAGCCCGATAGTCGCCCCTTTAGTGACGTTTCACGTGTCCCCAAAATAAGACGAAGGTCTAAGTCAAATTTTGAAAAAAAAATTTCACAAATTTTTTTCCGGAGGTCGATTTTCTGAGAGCGATTTTGATTTAGACCTTCGACTTATTTTAGGGACACGAGAAACGTCACTAACTGGACGATTATCGGGCTCGACGACGGTTCGTCGCTGCTGAAACGGCCGTTCGATCGTTTCAGGCCGTATTTTAGGGACATTTTGAAACGTCACTAAAACTTAGCGACGCCGCCGAGGGAACCGGACCTCTGTTGAACCGCTTCGGGGATCTTCCCGGGACACGTGAAACGACACTAAAGGTCTCGGAGACGAAAAACGAATATCTTATAGGTATAGATACGGTTTCTCGTGACGATGATAATGATTAAAGACTGAGAAAAGAATTGATACAAAGATAGGAAAAAGAAATATTATATAGAAGATCTGTGCTTCAATTCTTCGTATTTTATCTATTTCCTATTAATTTTAAAGTTGCCTTTTTGCAAGCCGATTTTTTCCCACTTTGTCCTCATGGTTTTATTGTCAAAATTTTGCAGTAAAAGTTTTTTGTTATCGGGGCGTGAGCCCCTGCGCGTGCGTTAGCACGCGCCAAGGTGAGGTTGCTCCGGTAGGAGCAAGCCTCGGCTTGTTATTATTTATTTACTTTTTTTAATTTAGTCCCCCTTACATTCCGTTTTCTTCGTTAATTAGGTTTTAGGGGTAACTAAATTAAATATTTTAAAAAAAAAATAATTATAAAATACGAAGAATTGAAGATACAATACACAGATCTTCTATTCAATTCTTCGTATTTTATTATTATTTATTTACTTTTTTTAATTTCGTCCCCCTTACATTCCGTTTTCTTCGTTAATTAGGTTTTAGGGGTAACTAAATTAAATATTTTAAAAAAAAATAATTATAAAATACGAAGAATTGAAGATACAATACACAGATCTTCTATATAATATTTTTTTTCCATCTTTGTATCAATTCTTTTCTCAGTCTTTAATCATTATCATCGTCAAGAGAAACCGTATCTATACCTATAAGGTATTCGTTTTTCGTCTCCGAGACCTTTAGTGTCGTTTCACGTGTCCCGGGACGACCCCGAAGGGGGTGTACCGAGGTCGAGTTCCCTCGGCGGCGTCACTAAGAGTTAGTGACGTTTCATAATGTCCCTAAAAAACGACCTGAAACGATCGAACGGCCGTTTTAGTACCGACGAACCGTCGTCGAGCCCGATAGTCGCCCCTTTAGTGACGTTTCACGTGTCCCCAAAATAAGACGAAGGTCTAAGTCAAATTTTGAAAAAAAAATTTCACAAATTTTTTTCCGGAGGTCGATTTTCTGAGAGCGATTTTGATTTAGACCTTCGACTTATTTTAGGGACACGAGAAACGTCACTAACTGGACGATTATCGGGCTCGACGACGGTTCGTCGCTGCTGAAACGGCCGTTCGATCGTTTCAGGCCGTATTTTAGGGACATTTTGAAACGTCACTAAAACTTAGCGACGCCGCCGAGGGAACCGGACCTCTGTTGAACCGCTTCGGGGATCTTCCCGGGACACGTGAAACGACACTAAAGGTCTCGGAGACGAAAAACGAATATCTTATAGGTATAGATACGGTTTCTCGTGACGATGATAATGATTAAAGACTGAGAAAAGAATTGATACAAAGATAGGAAAAAGAAATATTATATAGAAGATCTGTGCTTCAATTCTTCGTATTTTATTATTATTTATTTACTTTTTTTAATTTAGTCCCCCTTACATTCCGTTTTCTTCGTTAATTAGGTTTTAGGGTAACTAAATTAAATATTTTAAAAAAAAATAATTATAAAATACGAAGAATTGAAGATACAATACACAGATCTTCTATTCAATTCTTCGTATTTTATTATTATTTATTTACTTTTTTTAATTTCGTCCCCCTTACATTCCGTTTTCTTCGTTAATTAGGTTTTAGGGGTAACTAAATTAAATATTTTAAAAAAAAATAATTATAAAATACGAAGAATTGAAGATACAATACACAGATCTTCTATTCAATTCTTCGTATTTTATTATTATTTATTTACTTTTTTTAATTTCGTCCCCCTTACATTCCGTTTTCTTCGTTAATTAGGTTTTAGGGGTAACTAAATTAAATATTTTAAAAAAAAATAATTATAAAATACGAAGAATTGAAGATACAATACACAGATCTTCTATATAATATTTTTTTTCCATCTTTGTATCAATTCTTTTCTCAGTCTTTAATCATTATCATCGTCAAGAGAAACCGTATCTATACCTATAAGGTATTCGTTTTTCGTCTCCGAGACCTTTAGTGTCGTTTCACGTGTCCCGGGACGACACCCGAGCGGATCTACCGAGGTTCGGTTCCCTGGACGGCGTCACTACGATTTAGTGACGTTTCATAATGTCCCTAAAAAACGACCTGAAACGATAGAACGGCCGTTTTAGTACCGACGAACCGTCGTCGAGCCCGATAGTCGCCCCTTTAGTGACGTTTCACGTGTCCCCAAAATAAGACGAAGGTCTAAGTCAAATTTTGAAAAAAAAATTTCACAAATTTTTTTCCGGAGGTCGATTTTCTGAGAGCGATTTTGATTTAGACCTTCGACTTATTTTAGGGACACGAGAAACGTCACTAACTGGACGATTATCGGGCTCGACGACGGTTCGTCGCTGCTGAAACGGCCGTTCGATCGTTTCAGGCCGTATTTTAGGGACATTTTGAAACGTCACTAAAACTTAGCGACGCCGCCGAGGGAACCGGACCTCTGTTGAACCGCTTCGGGGATCTCCCGGACACGTGAACGACACAAAGTCTCGCGAGACGAAAAACGAATATCTATATAGGATTATAGATACGGTTCTCTGACCGATGGAAATGATTAAGATGAGAAAAGATATTGATACAAAGATAGGGAAAAAAAGAAAATTATATAGAAATTACTTCAATTATCTTCGATATTTTATTATTATTATATTTACTTTATTAATTTAGTCCCCTACATTCCGTTTTCTCGTATTAGGTTTTAGGGTAATAATAAATAATAAAAAAAATAATTAAAACGAAGAATTGAAGATACAATACACAGATCTGCACATTCGTATTTTTTTTCTATTATTATTTTATTTACTTTTTAATTTAGTCCCCCTTACATTCCGTTTTCTTCGTTAATATTTAATTACAAATTAAATATTTAAAAAAAAAATAATTATAACAATATGACGATTTCAACACTAGAATACTAGAAACGATATAACTTTTATTTTATTATTAATTTATTTACTTTTTTTAAATTTCGTCCCCCTTACATTCCGTTTTCTTCGTTAATTAGGTTTTAGGGGTAACTAATTACAATATTTTAAAAAAATAATTATAAAATACGAAGAATTGAAGATACAATACAGATCTTCCGTATATAATATTTTTTTTCCATCTTTGTATCAATTCTTTTCTCAGTCTTTAATCAATTATCATCGTCAAGAGAACCGTTTCTATACCTATAGGTATTGTTTTTCGTCTCCGAACCTTTAGTGTCGTTTCCACGTGTCCGGGACACACCCGAGCGGATCTACGAGGTTTCTGGTTCCCTGGACGGCGTCACTACGATTTAGTGACGTTTCATAATGTCCCTAAAAAAACGACCTGAAACGATAGAACGGCCGTTTTAGTACCGACGAACCGTCGTCGAGCCCGATAGTCGCCCCTTTAGTGACGTTTCACGTGTCCCCAAAATAAGACGAAGGTCTAAGTCAAATTTTGAAAAAAAAATTTCACAAATTTTTTTCCGGAGGTCGATTTTCTGAGAGCGATTTTGATTTAGACCTTCGACTTATTTTAGGGACACGAGAAACGTCACTAACTGGACGATTATCGGGCTCGACGACGGTTCGTCGCTGCTGAAACGGCCGTTCGATCGTTTCAGGCCGTATTTTAGGGACATTTTGAAACGTCACTAAAACTTAGCGACGCCGCCGAGGGAACCGGACCTCTGTTGAACCGCTTCGGGGATCTTCCCGGGACACGTGAAACGACACTAAAGGTCTCGGAGACGAAAAACGAATATCTTATAGGTATAGATACGGTTTCTCGTGACGATGATAATGATTAAAGACTGAGAAAAGAATTGATACAAAGATAGGAAAAAGAAATATTATATAGAAGATCTGTGCTTCAATTCTTCGTATTTTATTATTATTTATTTACTTTTTTTAATTTAGTCCCCCTTACATTCCGTTTTCTTCGTTAATTAGGTTTTAGGGGTAACTAAATTAAATATTTAAAAAAAAAATAATTATAAAATACGAAGAATTGAAGATACAATACACAGATCTTCTATTCAATTCTTCGTATTTTATTATTATTTATTTACTTTTTTTAATTTCGTCCCCCTTACATTCCGTTTTCTTCGTTAATTAGGTTTTAGGGGTAACTAAATTAAATATTTAAAAAAAAAATAATTATAAAATACGAAGAATTGAAGATACAATACACAGATCTTCTATTCAATTCTTCGTATTTTATTATTATTTATTTACTTTTTTTAATTTCGTCCCCCTTACATTCCGTTTTCTTCGTTAATTAGGTTTTAGGGGTAACTAAATTAAATATTTTAAAAAAAAATAATTATAAAATACGAAGAATTGAAGATACAATACACAGATCTTCTATATAATATTTTTTTTCCATCTTTGTATCAATTCTTTTCTCAGTCTTTAATCATTATCATCGTCAAGAGAAACCGTATCTATACCTATAAGGTATTCGTTTTTCGTCTCCGAGACCTTTAGTGTCGTTTCACGTGTCCCGGGACGACACCCGAGCGGATCTACCGAGGTTCGGTTCCCTGGACGGCGTCACTACGATTTAGTGACGTTTCATAATGTCCCTAAAAAACGACCTGAAACGATAGAACGGCCGTTTTAGTACCGACGAACCGTCGTCGAGCCCGATAGTCGCCCCTTTAGTGACGTTTCACGTGTCCCCAAAATAAGACGAAGGTCTAAGTCAAATTTTGAAAAAAAAATTTCACAAATTTTTTTCCGGAGGTCGATTTTCTGAGAGCGATTTTGATTTAGACCTTCGACTTATTTTAGGGACACGAGAAACGTCACTAACTGGACGATTATCGGGCTCGACGACGGTTCGTCGCTGCTGAAACGGCCGTTCGATCGTTTCAGGCCGTATTTTAGGGACATTTTGAAACGTCACTAAAACTTAGCGACGCCGCCGAGGGAACCAGACCTCTGTTGAACCGCTTCGGGGATCTTCCCGGGACACGTGAAACGACACTAAAGGTCTCGGAGACGAAAAACGAATATCTTATAGGTATAGATACGGTTTCTCGTGACGATGATAATGATTAAAGACTGAGAAAAGAATTGATACAAAGATAGGAAAAAGAAATATTATATAGAAGATCTGTGCTTCAATTCTTCGTATTTTATTATTATTTATTTACTTTTTTTAATTTAGTCCCCCTTACATTCCGTTTTCTTCGTTAATTAGGTTTTAGGGGTAACTAAATTAAATATTTAAAAAAAAAATAATTATAAAATACGAAGAATTGAAGATACAATACACAGATCTTCTATTCAATTCTTCGTATTTTATTATTATTTATTTACTTTTTTTAATTTAGTCCCCCTTACATTCCGTTTTCTTCGTTAATTAGGTTTTAGGGGTAACTAAATTAAATATTTTAAAAAAAAATAATTATAAAATACGAAGAATTGAAGATACAATACACAGATCTTCTATTCAATTCTTCGTATTTTATTATTATTTATTTACTTTTTTTAATTTCGTCCCCCTTACATTCCGTTTTCTTCGTTAATTAGGTTTTAGGGGTAACTAAATTAAATATTTTAAAAAAAAATAATTATAAAATACGAAGAATTGAAGATACAATACACAGATCTTCTATATAATATTTTTTTTCCATCTTTGTATCAATTCTTTTCTCAGTCTTTAATCATTATCATCGTCAAGAGAAACCGTATCTATACCTATAAGGTATTCGTTTTTCGTCTCCGAGACCTTTAGTGTCGTTTCACGTGTCCCGGGACGACACCCGAGCGGATCTACCGAGGTTCGGTTCCCTGGACGGCGTCACTACGATTTAGTGACGTTTCATAATGTCCCTAAAAAACGACCTGAAACGATAGAACGGCCGTTTTAGTACCGACGAACCGTCGTCGAGCCCGATAGTCGCCCCTTTAGTGACGTTTCACGTGTCCCCAAAATAAGACGAAGGTCTAAGTCAAATTTTGAAAAAAAAATTTCACAAATTTTTTTCCGGAGGTCGATTTTCTGAGAGCGATTTTGATTTAGACCTTCGACTTATTTTAGGGACACGAGAAACGTCACTAACTGGACGATTATCGGGCTCGACGACGGTTCGTCGCTGCTGAAACGGCCGTTCGATCGTTTCAGGCCGTATTTTAGGGACATTTTGAAACGTCACTAAAACTTAGCGACGCCGCCGAGGGAACCGGACCTCTGTTGAACCGCTTCGGGGATCTTCCCGGGACACGTGAAACGACACTAAAGGTCTCGGAGACGAAAAACGAATATCTTATAGGTATAGATACGGTTTCTCGTGACGATGATAATGATTAAAGACTGAGAAAAGAATTGATACAAAGATAGGAAAAAGAAATATTATATAGAAGATCTGTGCTTCAATTCTTCGTATTTTATTATTATTTATTTACTTTTTTTAATTTAGTCCCCCTTACATTCCGTTTTCTTCGTTAATTAGGTTTTAGGGGTAACTAAATTAAATATTTTAAAAAAAAATAATTATAAAATACGAAGAATTGAAGATACAATACACAGATCTTCTATTCAATTCTTCGTATTTTATTATTATTTATTTACTTTTTTTAATTTCGTCCCCCTTACATTCCGTTTTCTTCGTTAATTAGGTTTTAGGGGTAACTAAATTAAATATTTTAAAAAAAAATAATTATAAAATACGAAGAATTGAAGATACAATACACAGATCTTCTATTCAATTCTTCGTATTTTATTATTATTTATTTACTTTTTTTAATTTCGTCCCCCTTACATTCCGTTTTCTTCGTTAATTAGGTTTTAGGGGTAACTAAATTAAATATTTTAAAAAAAAATAATTATAAAATACGAAGAATTGAAGATACAATACACAGATCTTCTATATAATATTTTTTTTCCATCTTTGTATCTAGTCTTATCATCCCATTCATCATCATCGTCAGAAACTGTATCTATATCTATAAAATATTCATTTTTCGCCTCCGAGTATATAAGTGACGTTTCACGTGTCCCGGGACGATCCCCGACGCGGATCTACCGAGGTCTGGTTCCCTCCGAAGCGTCACTACGATTTAGTGACGTTTCGGAATGTCCCTAAAAAAAGCCCTGAAACGATCGAACGGCCGCTTTAGTAAGCACGAACCGTCGTCGAGCCCGATAGTCGTTCCTTTGGTGACGTTTCACGTGTCCCCAAAATAAGACGAAGGTCTAAGTCAAATTTTGAAAAAAAAATTTCACAAATTTTTTTCCGGAGGTCGATTTTCTGAGAGCGATTTTGATTTAGACCTTCGACTTATTTTAGGGACACGAGAAACGTCACTAACTGGACGATTATCGGGCTCGACGATAGTTCGTCGCTACTAAAACGACCGTTCCATCGTTTCAGGTCGTTTTTTAGGGACATTATGAAACGTCACTAAATCGTAGTGACGTCGCCGAGACTGAGAAAAGAATTGATACAAAGATAGGAAAAAAAATATTACATAGAAGATGTGTGTATTGTATCTTTCGGAATATCAATTCTTCGTAGGCTATTATTATTTATTTAAAATTTTATTTAAATTAGTCTCCCCTAAATATTATATAGAAGATCTGTGCTTCAATTCTTCGTATTTTATTATTATTTATTTACTTTTTTTAATTTAGTCCCCCTTACATTCCGTTTTCTTCGTTAATTAGGTTTTAGGGGTAACTAAATTAAATATTTAAAAAAAAAATAATTATAAAATACGAAGAATTGAAGATACAATACACAGATCTTCTATTCAATTCTTCGTATTTTATTATTATTTATTTACTTTTTTTAATTTCGTCCCCCTTACATTCCGTCTGATCTACCGAAGTTCGGTTCCCTGGACGGCGTCACTACGATTTAGTGACGTTTCATAATGTCATTATGAAACGTCGCTAAAACTTAGCGACGCCGCCGAGGGAACCAGACCTCGGTAGAACCGCTTCGGTGGTCGTTTCGTTTGTTGTGAAACGACACTGTATTTTTTTTTAAAAAAAATAATAGGAAAAAAAATTATTGTAAGTACCTCTTAAATTAATTTATTATAGAAAAATTTTTTGTTTCCCCCAAAAACCACAATATAATATAATGACGATTCAATGTTGATTAGATTATAATTAATTTATTTCATAGGTCATCTAGTTCTCATAGCAAGCCTTGGCTTGTATATTTTGAATTATATTTGTCGCATAATCACGTAAGAAAAATTTAATTAAAATGGATAAATTTGTTTTTTAAAATAATTTTTGCCTATTAATGACGTAACAATTTCCGCCTATAAAAGAAAGAGTTTTTTGATAGTGAGGTATCATAGTTAATGTAGACGCGGAAATTGACGCTTCCCTACGCCCGCCCGTCAAAATACAAAGAAAGGTAACGTTTTATAATAATAGGGTGAAAATTAAAATCAAAATATATTTACAAAGCTTGTTTTTTTATTAATAAGCAAAGTATAAGTTAAATAATACGAATAGTATTACAATTTATTAAAATTTTGCCTAGTTCATAAATTAAATTCAACATATATTTTAAAAGCTAGATTGTATTAAAATTATTATTTGGAAAGTGTAATTTAAATAAAATGAACATTATAATGTGGCGTTTATTTCTAAATATAAATTACACAGGAATTTCTCGCATAGGTATCGCATCGAAAATTGAACGAAACCAGCGCGTTAAACGAAAGTCCCACTCGTGAAACGACATTATTATAATTTGAGATAAAAAAAATAGGTAAAAGATGAAGATATAGAGTATAAGCGGAATCTCAATCGTTTTAATTAAAACTTTAAGAAAAAGTCTTTATGTTATTTTTAGGGGAACTTTTTTTTATTCTGATAAAATCATCGTCGTAGCAAAAAATGTTAAAAAATAAAATAAAACGCGTTTATATTCACCGGAGATGCCAATAATTAAAGGTATTTTGATAACAAAGGATGAGTTTTCGTCCCTCGAATTAAATTTACTTATCGCGCTACTAATGTGAAAATTTCCTATAAAAATTACGCTATTCTCCAACGAAAGTTATATTAATTGGTACGTCTCGCGTAATGAGCGCCCATCCGCATAATATTTTTTTTATTTAGTCTCCCTTAAATTAGGTTTTCTATGTTAATTAATTTTAGAGGTAACTATACTAATATTTTAAAAAAACAAGCCGAGGCTTGTCCTAACGGAGCAACCTCACCTTGAGCGCGTGCTAACAAACGCGCCAGGGCTCATGCCCCGATTAAAATTATCGTTTACTGCAAAATTTTAGTAATAAAACACCTCGGACAAATGGATAAAAAACCGGCTCACAAAAAGGCAACTTTAAAATTAATAGGAAATAGAAGATAAATTTCTTTGTAGACTATTATTATTTATTTTTTTTTAATTAAGTCTCCCTTAAATTAGGTTTTCTACGTTAATTAGTGTTTATGGGTGACGAAACTAATCTATTTCCTATTACTATATTCCTATAATTTTTAAAATATCATTTTTATCAGCCGATTTCGTTTCCATTTGGTCAGTGGGTTTTATTGCAAAAATACTGCAGTCACAAACATATGTTATCTATTATATTATACTATAAATATTAAACATACCTTTTTCCGTGCCCGTTTTTACGACCATTTTTCAATAGATACATACATGTTGTAAATAATTATTTTTTTTCTTACCTTAGTCTTAATTCTTTTCTTAGTCTAGTCTACGAGGAATTGACATCCCGATCGATAGTCTACAAAGAAACGATATTCCCATTTATATATACATACATGTTGTAAATAATTATTTTTTTTCTTACCTTAGTCTTATTTCTTTTCTTAGTCTTAAATCATCATCGTCTTCATAGTTAAAAAAAATAGATTGTAACCGCTTATCTATATCTATAAAATCTTCGTTTTTTATCTCCCAATACTTTCGTGACGTTTCACGCGTCAGGGGACGATCCCCGAAGCGGATCTACCGAGGTCGAGTTCCCTCGGAGGCGTCAC
>JABUQX010125262.1:0-46589 GCA_015478945.1 Trachelipus rathkii
CAAGTCATTTGAATATATTATTACTAAATTTCACGTATATATATATATTAATATAAATATCTATATATATCTATCTATTTATGTGGTAAATCTTTAGCTCTTTTTATAGTCAAAAGAGTTACAGGGTGTTGGTGTAAGGATATATATAATATATATATATATATAATATATATATATATATATTAAATAATATATATTATATATATAATTATATTATATATCTTTATATTAATTTATTAATATATATATTATAATATTAATTATATATGGACTAAACGTTACTTATAATCAGGTACTCACACGGATTATACTAGGAGAATAGAATACGGATTATAAGTTATTATATTATATAATATATTACCATCATATCATTCAACCCACCTTATTCACTCTATCCCTCAATAGTAATCATGGGGTCAGGTGCTCTCAACATGTAGCCGGAACAGAAATAGTGTATAGAAGAATATGACGGCTCATAATTGATAAAGAAAGCCCAGCCTTAACCACCCCCTTATACCTCTAAGTGAGAACTCGTCGCAGTCAGAAAAATTCAAGCCAGATGATATGAGCATTATACAAGGTGACCGGTATAGCGAGCGGACCTACTAACTAATATGTACGTATCTTATGTATATGAGCGTCAACTGTGGGGTATCATTCTAATTGGCCCAGGTGAGGTCAACAACCATTTAGTCTTCACTTCTAGAACATAGCCGTGACATTCTTTCTATATGATACTCATAGCTTTATTTTTTCTCTAGTGACCTCTTATTATACATAAATTTCACTCATTTCTATTCTACTACTCCTATGGCATTCTCTATTACCTGACCTAGAATATCCACTTATATTTCTGCGTCTTCACCACTAGAAAGTGTGATTTCCCAGCAAACTCTCAAACCATCATATACATCCACTTAAATAACCAACCGGCTAGTCATATCCAGGTTATATCATTATCTACATGATACCAAAACATCGTCAAACGTATATATATACTTTTCATATATTATTCATCATTTTATTACCTCATGTTCTTTCATACACATCACTCTATATATAGTATACTCTCTAATATCAATTCTATCATTTTATCAATTCTTCTACACACTGTAATAACGCCCATAAGATTATATATCTGAACACATTGTAATATTATTAGTAATCTAAACTCTAGATAAAAGTATATTAATTTTGTACATACAATATTAATATATATTATCTCATTACAAATTTTATAATACAACTAATATAATACTCCCTCTAATGTAATAATTCTATAGTCGTACATTATAAAGACTTTAGTATACTCTCTCATATCCTTACAGCTAGTTTTATAATTGCATATGTACTACTTATATAATATAATATTATATATATAATATAATTAATATATATATTTATAATATCATATATATCAAGTTAGGTTAGTATTAAACCGTATTACTGTAAAATACCTAACAACTACTCATTGTTTAAGAATTGCAAATAAATCTGTTAACAACATCATTTCTGGCGTTGTAAAATAAAAAACATCGTACATCCCTAAAACTTTGGTTTCATTTACTTTTATTTTTTATTTGTCATGTTAGTTTATTATTTATTTTTTACTTTCATAACATGAAATTTCTGCTCCTGCATTCAAAATGTATTCATTGTTTATTGTCGCTATCGTTGTTTTTTAACTATGTGCGTCGCCCAATCTCTGGAAGGATCATATAAATATATATATATTATATATATTTATATATATATATATATATACTATATATAGTAGTATATATAGTATTATTAATATATATATATAATATTATAGTATATAATAAATATATAATTATACATATATATATACTACTTTTTTGGATTATAATATATCAAATTTTAATCGGGATTATAAAATCTCGAAATATCGATATATCGAATATCGATATTTTTCTGGCGTAATATCGAACGGCGTATGAATAATGACTTTATAATTTTTCCATAAAATAACGATTTATCGATATTTTTTAGATATCCGGGCATTCCTGCCTAATATTTGTATATATTATCACTTCTTGACCTATTATCTACGCAACTTTGCTACTTAACTACTCACTACTTAGCTATACATATCTCAGTTCCTTTTTATCAACCTATATGAACTACAATATTTAAACTGTTTATATACTAGAAACACTTTTGTTTCCAGCTGGATTACCTTCATAACATATTTATACTCTGGATAAGACTGTCACTAACTCGTAACCATACTTACTTTTTATCACGATAATATAATAATATACTATTATATGTATAATTATAGATATATATAATATATATATATAATTATATAAAGTATTAATATAGATATTAATATTACTATATATATATAATAATTTATTAATATATAATATATATATATTATTATTATATATATTATTATTATATATATATATATTATATTATATATATATTTAATATTATATATATATTTATATATAATATTTATCTATATATTTAATAATATATATATAGTATTAATATATATATATATATTAAATATTAATATTAATATATAATATATATATATATTATATATAATATATATATATAATATATATATATATTACTAATAATATTATATATAATATTAATATCTAATATATATATATACTTAACTAATATATAATATAGCTATACTATATATATTATATAATATATTATATATATATATATATATATATTATATATTACATATATTATATATATACATAATACTTATATATTAATATAATATAATTATATATATATATTATATATTATATTTAATTATATATATATACAATATATATATAATATTATAGTATAAGTTATAGGTATATATATATATATATAATATAATATGTTATTAATACTATGATTACTGTATACTATTATATATATTATATATATATCATAATATTAATATATATATATTAACTATTAATAATTATTACTATATATTATATAGTTAATATATATATATGATAATAAAGGTTTATATATATATATTATATATAAATGATTTAGAATTCATTATCATAATATATATTATTATATTATTATATATAGTATATATATTATTATATATATATAATATATTACATATTATATTTATTAATATAAACTATATTAATAGTAATAAGATTAACGGCTCAAATATAAGACCTGCCAATTAAAATATTGTATATTTATATTAATATCCTATTAACTCCTAGTGATATTTTTCACTCGCATGGCTTGTGGATTCGATTCTGACCCTACGTAAAATAGAGCGTGCTAATATGTGATTTTTGACTCACCATACTTACGCCACTGACGAGCACAAAAAAGAACCGCGAGAACACTTCTACTGTTACCAATAGCATGAAGCTATTACTTAAAATGTTCTTATATATATATCCAGACTAGCACTTCACTCGGGTGTCATAGGTACAAGTATCAGGGTAACGGCATGGTGTAATAATATATAACAAAGAACGGGGTCATATATTTAATTAAAGAAATTGCAATATACCTGCAATTAATAAATATTGTATTTGTAATAAATTACCTACCCTGATATTCTATTCATATTCTCATTCTATTCCTATTCTATCCCTATTCTCTTTCAGTGGTAGAAAATACTCAAGGTGAGTTTCAAATATATACTAAATCTTTTATTAGGCAGGTTAATTATGTGCTATTTCTTAATGATACATATTATGACCCCGGTTCTTGGTATAATTATTATTCATCTATATTAGTCGCGGTACCTACGTATATATATATATTGTTTTAGGGCAATTACAACCACAAGGTTTTCTTTTATTATTAGTAATTGCTTATATATATATACTCATTGTGATACTAGTATAGTATATAGTTGTATTCTTCGTGAGTATATTCATTTTTAGTTCTTATGTCAGTGGCGTAGTGGTCAAACCACTTGCTCAACGCTATACATATCAATATTACTTTGCATGAGTATCACATAATGAGATCGAATCCATGACATGGTGGAACATTTCTCAGATGAGGCGATTATTACAAAATATATATGATACTATATATTAATTAATATATTAATATATTATATTAATATATATATATATATATATATATATATAATATATAATATATATTAATATATATATTACTATAATATATATTAACTTAATATATATATATTATATCTAGCGGGCGTATATACTAGTAGGTTAGATCAGTGTAATAAGAGTTAGCTCCTACCCAATAGTATATTTTTATTTTTAAGGATTTTAGAATCAATTATTAGTAATAATTAAATATTGTTAAAAGTATATAACTAAATTATAAAAATATATATATATAAAGTTAATTAAAAATAGAATAGCTATATTTTCATCATTAAATTATTAATAAAGAAATTATATACAACTACTATATAAATGGAATGTAAGTTGCTACTCAAGGTAAGTTAATTCGAGCATCATTAAGAAACGTGTCTTTTGCACACGCTATATGATTACTTACTGATCTTTGAAAGAAGTAAAAATATTACCCGGGCGGAGGAACGGATATATGATCTGTATTTAATTCTACTGAATACAACTGTACTATTAGAGAGTAGCGCTAGTCTGTTCTACGCTATAATATCGATAAAATAAATGCGATTATATATGAACTTTCGTTCTCTTTCGTAAATATTTACGACAATGTGCTCGTTCTTCGAGTGTCAGATCTCTGTCACAATCTCAGACACTTCTTTTCGATATCAACACCTACTATAGTGCTTCCTCAGATCTAGCTTCTCCTTGAATACTTGTGTAATTAGTATCTACATCGATGTTTATAAGAAATATACTTTATTTTAAGGTGGTTTTATATGAAAATTTTATACCCTTTCTAATAAAAAAAAATTTTTGTGATTGACATCTTCTGCTTTATTTGACATCTAATCTTGGATTGTATTTATTTATTTAAATAGATATTGATTAAGTATTAAAACGTATATGGCTAGTTAATTATGTTCAGTAATAGATTTTTTTATTTAATTCTGAATATCTCTGAATTGTTTCGTATAAACTTTTTATCAGTTAATCTTTTCTTTAATTATTTTGATTATAATATTTTAGATATTATTCAGATATATCTATTCTCACGTGTGACTTATACTATAGATCGAACTCTCACGATTTATAGCGACTTGACATACTTATAAAAAAAATTTATCGTATTTATACGACTTATATACCGTACTTATAATACTCATAGTCAAAAGAATTTTTTCGACTCCAATTTGATATATATTTCGACTTATATATATATATATACCGACCCATCTCTTTCAGGACCTCATTACACTAACACCTTACTCAATTTCATGTTGCCAGAAGTCTATATACAGTGTAATAAACTATTTTTTTTGGGTTTCAACTCATTTATTTTTATTTTTTTACGTACATTTTTAAAAAGATAAATAATAATATATTCTGAGTATATGGCAATGATGAGCAAAGCAAAATTAAAATTTTTTGATTGTTTCATATTAGTCTTTGTTTTACGGCTAATCTTGGATCGTATAGATATTAATTGTAATCACAAAATATAATGTAGATTGTATAAATATAATATAAAAAGAGGGAAAAAAAATTATAACATTTAAGTCATAAGGCGTGTGTCGAGAATTATCTGTATTTAAATTTTTTCTTTAGGTTTATTCCAAAAATTCCAAAATAAAACTATTAAATATAAAATTTATAAATTAAATTGTGTTTGTATTAAAATTGGTTTCAAAGTAAAATAGATTTGGAATCATTATGGAGTTAGTTAGAAGTTAAACAAAGCGTTAACTTTACAAAAGAAAATATCTTGGTGTAATGATAATTCAATTTATTAATGACGAAAAGTATTTGTTTGTAATTGTAATTTTGTACTCCGTAGATCCATACAGCTCTAATAATAATATAGAACTAAGGAGACATTATAACCTATCTTAGAATTATATACTTCCACATATATGATATTAAACTCAAATGACTTTCATCTCGATACTTCTATGCAACAAGCTTTACTACTATCGTCATAATACATATAACTTTTTAGTCATTCAAAACTCCCACCAACACCATATATATACACTAATATTGACCTACAGATTCTATTTAATTACTATTACTACCTATTTATTATCATATGTTTGGCATTACAATTTAAAAACTAATACAATTTCTATCTTCTCTCTCATTCTTTTATATCATATTGTTATATTCAATGTGTAAAATTATATTTGATATTATATATACTCTACATGACCTCTTACAATCTTATATCCAAATGATCTTTATATTATATTTCAACTCAATACAGTTTACCTTCAGCCAGTACTGGCTTCAGTTTATATGAATGCGACATCTCTTTCATACTCTAATATAATATGCTATATTTATTTTATGATAATATATCCACTGGCCCTATAACTCGACAAATATTTTATCCTATATATATTACTGTTCCTCTCTTCATCACTCTCTTTTGAATACTCTTTATATATTAGTTTAAGATACTATCTCTAGCATATATATATTTTACTATTTTATTTTTTCCATAAGCTTAATAGTATGTTGTGGTTTGTTCTGAAAATGAATCAGATTTTGGTATTTAATTTCGTGTTTTTTATTATTTCTTCACACACTGCGGATATTAGCTGTCCCTGTCATTTCAAGGGACGTGTGTGTTACAGTGTGCTCTCAGACGCAATTGACTATATGTATTTCCCACACATCTTCTTCTTACTCTTACTTTTTTGATTCTATTTACAGTAACGTGTATTTACTTCTAGTGTTTTTGTTGGGATATTTATACTATAATATTACTTCACAATCTTATCTTTTCAATATAAATATTTCTGATATATGTTTTATTAAAAGTATAGATTTATCAAAATAATGCAGTGTCAAAAAAGTATAGCTCGTATTGTTAGCTTACATCTATCAGAAGACACGCTCCTCGTGAATACAAGAGTTAAACTTGTTCGCATTTCTCTTTTATACTGCAATGTAAGGCAAAAGAACATAATAGTTCAATCGACAGTATTATTGGGCGTTATCACGTCTGAAATCTTGCTTTCGTATATATTTAAGCTCACAGAATGTGTAATAATAGCGCGATTTGTCAGTTTGGCAGCTCGCAAGTTGAACCATGGTTTGTGCTAAGTGGAAAGAACATTAAAACATAATAGACGCATCTCATGCTAAAGAGCGCATCACTGATATATCTATAGAGTATCGGTAAACTTCTTATAGATACTATGAAATTAGAAATATTAGACATAGAGGAAGATTTACGTAAGAGTTTAAATGTCTTCTTCTTGATAATTCGATTAGATCAGAGGGGATTATTATTTCTAGAAGATTGCCTTTTTTCCGTCTATTAGAGAGGTTTTGGTGGATAGACGTATTTTGGTCTCGCGCATTAATCGCTATTTCGAGTACTAAGAAATGAAGTCTCTAGACATACTTTAGAAATGAAAACGGGCTAGTAATGGCCTGGGCTACAGACTCATATTCATTGGATTCTGACAATGGGGAGCAGTAAGAAGATATGATTTTCTTTCAAAATCGCTTTCTCATATTTCATTTTTTATCTATTTTAAAAGCACACTTCAACGGCATTGTTGTAATACTATAGTAATTTCACTGACTTAAGAGCGTGCACATCCTACAAACATATTACATTCTCATCATAATTTTACACTACTTGGTATTTCACTACTATATACTTATTTGCACAACCTCATCATTTGTGCGCTACTATTAATGTATGAATTTTTGTCACTTGTTTGACTACTTGCATCATCTTATGCTTTTCCTACTTTTATTATATGGTCAGATTGTTTATATTTGAATGGCTCTTTCATACTTGTTGCGTCTGGCTTGTAGGATCGGTCAGGGTGTCTTTCAAATCTTGTTTGCGCTCAGACGAATATCAAGCGAATCTCGGTGTGATAGTATTTTAGTCACAACGTGCAAATGCCTGAATACGAACAGATCATAACTGTGTCTTTATAATACCTATGTTCATACAGATTAGATCTTATAAGGATATGTGCGCGGTGCCATTCTCTCGATCTTTCTATTCCTGATGCTCTCTACTGCTTCGAGTTGGATGAACTTGTTGAACCGCATGACGATTAGTACTAAATAGCGATATATCTTAGTATATAAAAAAAACCTACATAGTAGTAGAGTATTTGATGCATTCCGTCAACAACAATTCTTCACTGATTTTAACATCCAATCACAAATACTTCAACATCTCGTCTTTATCTTCACCATAACTTCAACAAGGATGGTTTGGCAATAGCCATGATATATATACTACCGGTTATACTCACCGTGCCGTTGATCACTATCTCTGCCTAATCAACTCTCTTATTCCAGTAGGAAATGAGCTGTCGGTAGCAGCAGAAGTAGGAATATATGTCTCTAGCATTACACGCGACGTCGAGGTAACATATCCATGGCCTAGGCAAATTCACCTGCATGAACTCCCTTTTTTCTCAGAGCTCTCTAGATGATGTCGATACCTTCGACTATACTCGCAATATACTACATTTTGATTCGTCTCTCCTCAATTGCACAGACTACACCAGTAACGCAGTCTTTCTCATAAAGTGTTATTCGCCGTATATGTGTTTTTTATTCTGTATGAATACCCGCAGTATATATGGATTGTATTCAGAACTTCCATTTTGTCAAGGGGACTGGACAGCACAATCAATTCGTGATGCCCCCTATCTTCACTATCCAAAGCAATCATTGTGAGTGTGCTACAGATAGAAGCTCAACTAATGTTCTCTAAAGTTCATGTTTTACTCTTAGATTCTGGCTACGGTATATATTTACAATAAAACTTCATAATCTGAATATTTAAGATACTCTTCAATAATCATTTATTTTTATATACATGCATATTGATTCTTATAGTAAGAATATATATACTCAACTCAGTCACAAGACGATTCTACTTATATGTATGTTAGCTAAAGTATATCTACTTCTATAAAATCGCTACTTCCTTCTCTCTACCTCCCTCTTACATTTTCTCTTCATACTCTCGCATACAAGTACTACACTATTATTTATTAAATCATATCACATATCACTAGTCTTTACCACTTTCTCCTTCATTATATTTCAGTCACGGCAGTAGCATAATCAATAAGTTATCACATTTCTTATATTTACTTATCTAAAATATAAGATTCTCCTTTATCATCTTCTTCTCTGTCTTTCTCTCTACTCTCACCAGTCTTTCTATTTCCTTAGTCTTTTTCAGGTCCAAAATTATAGCGTTTCAATTACTCAATTTTATATAGAACCGAATAAATATGTCTTTAGGCGGTCATCGATAACAGGTCTGCAGGCTATGCTATAAGTCATTCCGCTTAAGGTATTAATAAGTACAGTATTAGTTGCCGGTCCCTATACCTACAATTTAGACATAACCATTAGCGAATATTATTTAAATTTACATCTCGATTCATCCTAATATAATTAATACTATATATATATATTTAATATATAATATATATTATATAATTATTATTATATAAATATAATATATATATATATTATCCTATAATATAATTATCGTCTAATATCTAATATATATTATTTATTAATAATAATAATATTATTATATTATTACTATCATATATATACTATATCTATATATATATATATAATATATATATATATATATAATATATATATATATATATATATATATCTATTAATTTATTATGTTATAATATATTATAATATATATATATATATATTCTTTTTATTATATTGGGGTTTTACTATTTGGCGGGAGTATTATAAGGGTAAGGCATAATTATTAGTTACTGGTTTTATATATATATATATATATTAAAATATAATAATTATATTATTTATTTTATATATTTTAATATTTAATATTTATATTTAATATTTACATTTATATATATATATTATTATATTGTATATATACTATATATATATATATATATATATATTATTCTATATATATATATATAGTAGTATAGTACTATATATATATATATATATTATTGCAGAGAATAGGCCATGGGCATGGGAAAAAATCAACTATGAACGTAATGAAGTAATTCAGGTTCTGTAATTGGAAAAAAGAGTTCGATCGCGTGAGATTGGTGAAAAACTTGAAGAAATATTGAGTTCTCGTTAAGTCATTCTTTTATATAAATCAAACATACTCACAATTTTAGCTTCAATTCTTTGAATTATTTATAAATTAGAGAGGCGTTTGCGAAGATTTAGTCGTTCTAAGTGATCTTCATTTGGATTGTTAGGTGAAAGAAAAGGTATTTTATATAAGGTATTTGAGATTATATACTCTGCTATATTAATATATATGATGCAATATATAATATATATATATATATATATATACTATTATATAAATACTATATATATAATATAAGTATTATATTATATATTATCATTATATATATTTATCTATTCACAGAATAATATATATTATATATACTATGATATTATATATATAGTATATATATATATTAATATTATATATTAGTATATATATATATATATATTAATTATAGTTTATATTATGTAAAATAAGTTTAATATGCAATATATAATATATAGTATAATATAATATAGTATATAGTATATATTAATAATAGTATATATTACTATTATATTAGAAATGAATAGGGTATTAAGTGTAGAAAGGAGGAATAATCAGCTGATACGACAGTAGAATAATAGTAGGATGAGTAAATCGCACAAGAGAATATGTGGAGAATGTGAATATAAGAAAGAAAAGAAACGGCCAACTTTAATATATACTAGAAGAATATATATATATATATAATATAATATATATAGTACATATTAATGATAGATGAACTGGTGAGTAAGTGGGGAATATAAATGAATGAGGGGGCAATGAATGGGTAGTAAAGGTAATTATTATTAGTATTTTAATAATATATATTATATATATAATAATGTTAATATAATGATAAATAAAAGAGAATTATTAGGTATATTAATATTATATTATATATATATATTTATCTATTATATTATATATATAATATCTATATATAAGTATTATATAACTCTCACAATAATATATGTATATTATATATATATATATATACTATATATATTATGTATATATATATATATATATTATTATTATTATAATGTATTATTATATATAATATGTATATAATAATAAATATAACTCCTCTCATAACAAGTGGATGGACCAGTGTGACGATTACGACTCAAGTAATCAAGGTTTTTACTACTAGCTCCTTTACATCTATTAGTTCTCAAGTCTCGCTATCTCATTTGCAAAAAATTAATTCTCTCATCAGTCGTTCTCTCTCGATCTCACTCTCTATCACACATACTTATCATCCATCTCCATCCGGCTCCCTCACTCACTATCTACAGTTGATATCACGTTGCAGTCTGCTCGTCCGATACTGCAGAGGTCGAAACAGGATCATCGTCATTCTGCTCTCTCGTGTCAAGTCTCAGAATCAGATCCAGTCTCTACGCGTCTCTAATATATACTCAAGATATAGAACAGATAAGGAAGGTCAGTATATATTATCTATCATATATATTACAGATAGATATAATTCAGAAGTAATGAGGAGAATCGGACAAGATATATATAAAGGGTATATAGTGACTACTAGATGGTTAGGCTATATTATATAATATAGTTTATTACAGATCTGATCTGTACCCCCGGAGGATGCTGGGCCCCAAAATAAGTTTGCTAAGTCGCATACGGATATACTAAAAGGTGAAAATAAGTAAAGATATATATATACTATATAAGTAATATATATAACAGTGCACGATGCATCGAATGAAGTAATCTATAAATGTTATACAAAATTGTAAAAGAAAGAACTTCACGCTCCAGGAAGGCATTTGATACTGCAGTCTATGTAGTGTAAAGTGCTCATCTACATTTCGTTACCTATGTTACGAGGACGATCGTCCACGCAACTACTATCTCAATTCATGATGTTCGGAGAAAGTTATGGCTCTCCAGAACCTCTTCATCTTCGATCTCTCACGATTCTTCTCAGGTACCTCCGCCCTGAACACTACTAATAAAAAAAAAAGTGAAAAAAAATCGATTTCGCGTGATCCTGGCTCCAGCTCCACAATTTTAGCGACAGTATCTCGAGTCCCCTCATCTATAGATGTCCCAGCCACCTCAGTTGGTCCTTTTCTATCTTATTTCTCTCGGCACATACGGCCTGCTCTCTCTCGCTATATGCTTCAGTTCTCACTCTATCTATATATGATCTTTCACAGCATTAGCCTCAAACAGGCCTCATCTAAGATTGCTTGTTTCCTGCTCTTGTCGGATACGCATACGTTGGTAGTCCATAGATAATATGGAGCTCAAAACATTCTCAAAAATGATTTTTTTCACCTTGCGGGGCAGATGGTAAAAACACAGTTAAATAGGAAATTAAATCGAAACTACTTACGAATTATCGTATTTTACTATCCTTTAGGGCGATATCTTCCAACTCCTCCCCTTGTTCGAATACACTCTCCTAAATACTTAAAACTTTCTACTCTTTTTATGTTTGCTGCATCTATCCTGGATATATTAAACTTCTCTATATATCTCTCTCTATTTACACTCATAACCCCCGTTTCCTCCTTATTCATTTTTCAGGCCTCCCTCTTCAAAACACATATTCCACCTTTCCCAGTCCCTCTGCCATGTCTTCCTCTTCACGCTCCAGAAAGCTATTTCGTCGGCGTATGCCAAATACCCATGTCATCATTTTTATTCAAATTTTATCAGTTATTATATATATGTAATGAACAACGGGCGATAACACACTCCCTGCTTCACCCCTGTCTCACTTGAAACGCACTTTCATTTTCATGTCTGCGGTCCTCACCATTGCAACTTACACGAAATCGTACAACGCTCTTAATTGCATTGAGAATTCTCTCGCGAAACTCATGTTCTTCTTTTAGACATTTCCACAACCCTATCTCTAGGCACTGATCAAGGCTTTTTTTGCAGATCCACGACGGCCTACACTCACCCCAACCATTGAATTCCATGTCTTCTCTGCAATCTGTCTTAAGCTAAAGACCAGATCGTTGTTCCCCTATTCTTCCTGTACCCGTGCTGCTCCTCTCCCAACTTTTTTGCCTCTACTTTCCCCTCTCAGTCTTCTCTCCAACATTCTTTCATATACTTTTACATATGGTTTACAGGATATGCCCTGTAATGTTCAGCATTTACCAGATTCTTTACCGTTATATTTGGTTACTATTATTGCTCTCCCCACTTCGCGGCACTTTAACCACTCTCATGCTACCTATTATAACTTTAGAATGTACTCTTTGTTTGCAGCCCACGCTCCTTCACAGCTCTATACTCACACGGCGATCGTGCACCAGGCGTTTTCCCCCATTTTTCATCCTAGCACAGCCTCTCGAACCGTGCTCCGCTAAACTCCTCATCCCCTCATTCTCCTCCATCGCAAACGCATCTCTTCCTCTTCTTATCACTTCATCCTTCTCCTACACGTTCAACACAAGACTCAAAATATCCAGTCCGTCTTTCATTTTTTCCTCCGCCTTCACCATCACCTCTCCCTCCGATTTTTTTTATGTTTATTATAATTTTTTTATCCTTCCTGTATGATCTTACTAGCCTCATACAACATATATTAATTTCTCTTTGATTTCCTCCAAACTTTCCCACTCCTCCAACTCTGCTCTCTCCGCTCTTCTTTTTATTGTTTTTGCTTCATTTCTTGCAATCACATACTCCTCGGGTCGTCGATGTCGGGTGTCCCCTTCCTAGCGGTTCATCTTTTTTGATTCTTTGTATTTATCAGCTTCCCTTACCTCTCCGTCCACACGGTGTATGTCTCTTTCTTTCCTCCTCCCTCCACTCCTCTCCCAGCACTTCCACCGCCACCTCCTTCAAGACGTTTTTCGATTCAACCTTGAACCACTCTTTCTTCTATATATATATACTCTTGTATATATATATAAGTATATATATATATATATTAACATATAATATATATATATACATTAGTAAATGATATACGTATATATATACATATGATATATATAAGTAGTAGAAAAATATAGTATAATATATATATAATTATATATAGATATTACAGTTATACCTACCCGCATCAGGGCAAAGAGCCCGATATTCAACGGGGGAGGGTGTTAGAAATCAACAGCAAAAATTACACACTAACGCAAAGTATCCGCAGATGAGAATGCACCGACGCGGGCTTTGAAGTGAGGAAGATTAAATTGAGTAGGGAAACACGAAGATGGAAGAGAATTCCACAGAACAAGGTGGCAGGAAAGAAGGAGGCCCCGGCAGCGAACGTAGTCTACGAAAAAAAGTCTGCTCAAAATATCAACAAAAGACTCATGTGCGACAGCAGAACCGCTTGTGCTACGAGGACGTCTAAAGGTGGTGGCACGCGAGTGGAAAAGTTCCTCAAGCACTTGCCGCTACGGTACCTATAGAAAAGAGTAAAGCACCAACATCGCGCCGCAAAGATAGAGGGTCAATTGAACAAAAAGAACAGGACAGTTTATAAGTCTTTTTGGCCTTTGACTCGACTCTATCCAAAAGGCGGTGGAAACCTGAGCGCTAGATATGAGAGGCAGTACTCCCTAAAGGGCGGATGAGACCCTTGTATAATTGGAGTAACTGGTGAAGAGGAAAAAAAGTCTCGCAGTCTAATAGAACTCCAGTTTCTTGAGGCCGCTGAAAAGGCTCACAAGCTGGCAATCCAAACATTTTTTTTGTCTTATGTTAAGGCCAAGAATGTTTATCTTGTCAACAAACAGGAGAGAAGAACCGTCGAAAGAGATAGGAAAGTTAGAAGGTGTCGTAGGAGAGGGAGATTTGTCGAAGTTGGCGTTTTTTTAAGAATTAAATATTTCCCAGGTTGACGACCCCACCGGAAATTTTTATCCAATAAACGAGAATGGAAATCGGAAAGTTAAGACGAGAGGCAATTCTAGAAGTAAAAGAGGAGCAGAATTGAAATGAGTTGGAAAATGAAGGGTCGCGAGTCATCGGCCTATGAGTGGATAGAGTTAGATGTGCCCGACGAGAAGATCATTAATGAAAAGAGAATAAATAAGGAGATAAGACAGAACCGAGGCAACAAGATAAGAACAAAAAAAGAAGAAGAAATCGCCCCATCTACAACAGCCGATATTGAGGGATTTGAAAGAAAGCTAGACATAAGTAAGGAAAAGGAAAGGAGGAAATCCAAAGGAGGGAGCTTTGAGAGCAGTGGCGTGGCATACCCAGTCAAATGCTTTGGATATGTCAAGCGCCATCACGCAAGTCTCCCCGAAATTCCTAAGGTTGGAAAACCATAAATCTGTTAGATAGGAAAGTATAAATATCACCAGTAGAACTCGAGCGCCGAAAAGCCGTACGGCGGATCTGAAGAAAGGGAATGAGACTCCAGATGGTCTAAGGAATGAGAGTTAGAAGGGTTTCAAAGATCTTAGATAGAATACAGGTTTAGAGCTATAGGGCGATAGTTAGAGAGATCAGAGCGGCTTCCTTTTTTCGGAATGGTTGGACATATGCGCGCTTCCACACTGAGGGAAAGTGCTAGTATTGAGACATAGAGAAATATAGTTGAACGAGAGGAAGGGGCCAGCAGAGAAAGCACCTCCCTTCGAAACTCGGGAGGAATGCATCCGGCCCGCCTTCCTAACGTTCATAGATTTCAGGAGCCAATTCGCACCGATAAATATAATCTCAGGCTAAAGGCTAGGACAACTGAGAAGAGAAGGAGGAGGAACAGGAATGGAAGAGGAATGCCAGGGTTGAGTTAGAGGAAATAGGAGTCCGAAGAGGTTGGACTTTTCAGTTGGAGAGTTCGCAACAGAACCATCAGATTCGAATAAGAGAGGAAAAGGTAGATTTACAGAAGTTGTTGGAGATGTTCTTGGTTGGCAGAAGGCCAGAAAGATTTGTCAGGTAGGAAATCCAAGGGAGTTAGCGCACTTTCGTTTGAATAAAGACCGCTTTGCTCGTCGAAGAGTATCCTTGCAACGATTTTTAGCTGAATGAATAGCGAGAGGAATAGGAGAACGAGAATTTTTCCACCCCGATACGCATCGTCTCTAGCCTGAAATGGCCAAAGAACAATGCGATCGACATGGATTTATAGAGGAGAAAAAGATTTAGTTGCAGAAGGATGACCTGCTCATCCCATCAGCGATTAAAGCTCCCACCTTATCGCCAGAAGCCGAAGCGTCACCAAAGACAAAGCAGTCATTCCAATTATATTTAGCGTAGAAGCAGCGCAAAGCCCCCCAATCAGCCGTCAAAGTGCGAAAGAACGCACATGGCAGGGATGGAGCGTTGAGGAGAAAGTAATTAAAAATCTAGAGATATAGGTTGTGGTCAGATTCTAGCGATAGGAAGGAAGGTTGGTGTATTAATAAGAGAAGCGATTAGTGTGAACACATAGTCAAGTGTGTTCAAGAATTGGTTGGACGTCGGGGGGGGGCCGGAAATGTGTTGGTCTGGTTCTTTATTAGTTGCCTTCAGATCGTTGATACATGCTGAATGATTTCCGGCCTCCACCTAAGATCAGTATGGAGGACCCCACCTTCAGCTGTTGTGTACATTGAAATCCCCTAAATAGAGGACCTCAGTATTTGGATGAGAAGATATAACAGTCTCGTGAGAGGTAGTAAGATATTCAAAAAATGCATGAAAATCTGTTCTGTTAGGAGAACAGTAACAGAAGCACAAGATTATTGTAGTAGAAGGAAGAAATTTTTAAGCCACAGGACATCGAAATTTGTAGATTCGAGATTCACGAGACGTGTTACAGGAGTGTTAATTTTTACATAGGCACTATCCTACCTTTAGTCTGGAATTATGACGATAAGTTATAGTGGCCACTATTATCGAGTTAGTAGTGACTGAACTTCTTAGCCATTGAGTCTTCAGATCAAGAGTCTAAAGATTAGGTTAGAGTTAGAGAGGTGATATTCAACGGAAGCAGTGTTAGATATAATTATAGAAATATATTTGTGAATGCGTGAAAGAGGGTGCCTGTGTGTGTGTAAGTGTGTGAGGAATGTGTGTTAAATATTTGGTTTTGAATAAATCTGCTGTGAAGTTGAAAAATAAATTTTTGTGTATTCTATTCCGTTGGATTGCGTTCATTTTTTGACTTTGGCTACATCCCTCCAGATAATTAAAAAGACCCAAATATATATATATATATATATATATATATATTGTACAGTAAAATATATGTATATAATAATCATAAATATATACAATATATATATAATATATATTTATATATATATATATTATTGGTAGTAGGTTTGGGTCCCGCTAATACTTATCTGCACCCTGGGAATGCTCATGTATGCCTGGAGTTCCTAGTATATGTTTGTGCACCGTACCCATTGGGATGCAAGGGACAGTATGGGGACAAAAGACAGATGATGATGATTATATATATATAATATTATTATATATATATATATTATATATTATATATTTTATAATATAATATATATAATATATATATATATATATAATATTAGGAAAGAAGATTTAACAAAGCAGCATTATGCTCAGCAAGTTTTATATCATGTAAACCAATATTTATGCAAAAAAGAATTTGAGGATTTTTTTAACCTTCCACCTAAGAAGCAAATATTAGAAAAAGGAGTTTATTATTTTTCAAAATGGATTAATCCAGAAGGATTTCACGGTGTTGAATATAAAGAGGTAAGAAAGATTTTTATTTCTATTTTTCAAAGTACATTCTGGATTATTATTTTTAATATTTTAATTACTTTTATATTAACACTATGCAGTATTATTAGGTTGAGAAATGGTAATTTATATACAGGTTTAAACCTTAATATTTTAAAGGGAAAATAATATTCAAGTCCAGAGTTAGTTAACTGTCGACCTGTCAAAATATACGGTTTTTGAGGGTGTGAAATTCAAGGGTAGTGGGGTAATTAACTAAAGGAAAGTGATTCATGATAAGACAATTTAATACATGATTGAATGGGCTTTGATACCCTGGATTCCTTGGTGATTGAGGTGAATATTTGAAATATGGTCGGTCCGTATGCTTTTGAGATTTTAGCATTTCTAATAATGTTCAGTACTTCTAAGAGCGTGAATATATATATATATATATATATATTATATATATATATATATATAGTAGTATATATATTAATATATATATATATATATATATATATATATTAAATATATTATTATATATAATAAATTATTTTTATAATATATTATATATATATAGAATATATATATATATATATAAATATATATATATATTATATTATGATATATATATATATATATATATATATATATATATATATACTTGCAATCATTCTTAGTTTATGCTCATCAGTGTACAGGAATTTTCTTCTGTGTTGGAAATGTAAGAATTGTAGGAATCATTGATCGTTTGGGTAATAAAGTTCATCACACGGACCTAATACTTTATTTGTACATTGCATTCATCTCATTTCGACAAAAGTTTAATTTAGTGCTTATAGTTTATTTGTTATATTTCCAGGTATCTTCAAAATTAGATAAACTAGCAATGGAAGTTCAGTCTTACCTAAGGATGAAGCATTCGAATCATCCTGGAATACTCTATTGAATTGTTATCTCCGGAGGACCCTTTAAAAACTTCAATACATTCAGCTGATGATTGAAACACTTGAACACTGCTAGACTAAAATCTAATATTATTTAAAAAGTTTTGAAATTTGAAAAAATTTCTAATATAAAATTATAAAACTTAAGGTAATGAAATTAAACGAGGTAATTAGAATATAGTTCAATATTACTCGAAAATTTAAAAGTTAAAATCGTTTTTAATTTTTTATTCACGAAAGAAAACGAAAACGGGAAAATTATCCAAATTTTAAAAACTGATCAATGCAAAACCAATGTCAGAGCCTACCTTCCCCCCCCCCTTTTGATAAACCTCTAAACCCCAATAACCCCAAATTCTTTCATTTTATGAAAATTTGATTTCTTTATTTAATAATATTTTGCAGCCGGAGTTGTATCATGCGGAGCTTGCGAAGCAGGATTCGATCGAAAGTAACATGAGTTCGGAAGTGGATTCGGCAGGCAAACTTTCTTTCTCTCTTAATTACGACGCAGAGATGGAAGGATTAATCATCAAGGTAAGTACTAATCTATTATTATTATTATTATTCATTACAACTAAAGTTGAAGGTGCCATAATTAACTCAGATTTAACATTGGAATGATTATTGGTGAATTAAATTTAGTATTCAAGTGATAATTAGACAATTGATCTTCAGACTCTTGGTTATCATTTTTGTGGAAGCTGCTTACACTATTACTTGGGCTATTCTATCCGTAGCGATAATCTTATTTATATTATTGCTTATCGTAGTTATAATCTAAGAAAAACAGAATAAGCAAATGTAAAGAAAAAGGAAAAGAATAAATGTAGTAAGCTGGGTTTAGTTTGGTGTGTGATGTTACGTGTTAAAGATGTGCGTGCATGTCCTTGTGGTGCTGGTGTGTGATTGTGTTGTGTTTGATATGTGTGTGGTGTTATTCGTGTAGTGGTCGTAATTTTTTGTGTGCTCGTCGTGAGAACGCGCACATTATGTGAAACGTGCACAGAGATTGCCTAGTATCATCTCCATATCAAAGCCAATGTTTCGAAGAAGTGGGTTAGTAATCATATATATAATGATATATCGTCTTATATATAAGCGATATATTATATTAATATCGTTACGTTATATAAAAAGGTTAAATGGCATTCCATACCAATACCTTGGCTATCCATTATATCTATATATATATATATAGTATCCGTTTATATATATATATTATAGTATATCAGATATATGTTTTATAATCTAAATAATATATATATGTTCGCATATTATATACTATATTAGCCCTTAGTTTTATACTATTTCTTGGTTTTAATATTAGATAGAACTGATCAGATTCTGATGTATTAAACTCCAGGTTTGTCCAGAATTTTGTCCATCTCTCTACTAGAGTATTTGTTCCCTTGGTTTGGCACCCAGTTGTTACATATTTGTCCTTTTTTTTGTTGAAAGTGATGACAGTCATCGGCAAGAAGCTAGTTTCCTTAGTTGTGGAGTGGAATATCTCCTGTGTTTATATATAAATGTCTAAAAATGGGTGTAGTATAGAACCTCTAGAGTTTTGGTAAGCAAAAACTCATGCTAGTACTGTCAATAGTTCCTAAACAACGTTTTGCTCTAGCCAATTGGTTAATGTATTGTAACCCTAAGTTAATGTTCTCAGAGTTTTGACAAAAGAGAAAAATAAATGTAACTGTTTGTTACTGTGAACAGAGGAGCTGATGATAAAGTAAGCGCAGGAACTTGATTTATCCTACTGGGGCACCCCGCGGGGAGAAGTAGTGTTAATCTGTATGTTAAGTTTTCACCCGTAATGGAACTCCGCACACGAAGTATGGTTCTATTTTAACCGCCAATATTGTTGTTATTGTTTCCATTTTTTATTATTTTTATAATAAGAACCAGACTATGAGAAAAAAGGCTATTCACTCGTCAGATATAAGAGGCGATCCATTTCACAGGAAGTACCGCTGAATGGACGATTGTCCAGATATAGCCCCAATGCTTTTCTTAATTCTTTTCCAACATGCATTGGTACGCAAAGTTTCTATCTGTATCTTCCTCTAATTAAATATAACATGGGAACGGTTGAGAAGAGTTATTAGAGGTCTACCGATTCTCAAAATATTGTCATTACGTTTATTTGAAGAAAAATAAAAAGAGTGTTGCCCCAGTCGCCCCTTTTACTTCCTCATCATTGAAGCTCTCGGGTAACGGTTCTTATCTGTATTATGATATAGTAGTATATATAATACGTTATTCATATCCATAATAGATATATTAAAAATTTATAAATATATATTTAATTATATATGTAAAAAATATAATAACAGCTAAGTTAAGACATATATAATTGAGTAATATATTATAATCAAAACTGATAAGTATAGAATTTATAGAGGTAGGAGTCTCGATACTTATATATTATCTATTATATCTAATAGCTAAAGTAGGAGTAATTTAAATATACGCTTATGTATATCTCTATATTAATACATATCATATATTTTATCTCTCTATCAAATTGAACTATTACTAAAAATATAAATCACACACAAATTCGGCATTAGAAAACGGAAAAAAATTAAACTCTGCGCTACTTCGAGCTAACTGGCTTAGATACAATAACTTATAATAGCGTATACTAACTCTTAAATATGTAATAATAAAATAATCAACAAAAAAGGTCACATAGGTTCTAAAGAATAATAATCATAAGTAATAATGAATTCTTAAGATTTAGTTGAGATGCTAGAACCAATAAATAATCAATATAATGAATTTAAAGAATGTTAGAATCTTGATAGGGATAGGATCAAATATAAGACCGCCAGGCAATTCCACAATTCATGGTTATAAGATGATAAATACAACTAATCTAAATTAATAACATATATAAAATAAGAATGAGAAATGGGATTAATAAGAATCAAAATAAATACAATATATAAATAATAATAAAATATATAGTGAAACCATAAATTATGTTTAGTGAAAGTAAAAGTAGAAAGAAATTCATTCTGAAAAGATAAAATTCAATCATGGTTGTAAAGATGAAGCTATAAAAGTTAATACATTGTAGAATAATAGAAGATAATTATAGCAAGAAAATAACATTCATCTAATAACTTACAAATAATATAATTAATTCTCATTTAATGCAAAGAATAAATGACTTGAAAGATTTATAACCAATCTTATAAAGTGAGGAAATAAAAAAAAGAACAGAATGAACTATAGAAAGCCTGGATACCAAATGAACAAACTATATACAACTATAAATACAGAAAATACTGTTCAGCAAAGTAAATTAATTAGAAATATACAGACCAGCTTCCGCATATCCATGACCAACATCACACAATATTTTACATACTTCTAGAAAGTGCAATATCAAAAATGAAAATAATAGGAATGTCAAATTTCACCTTATCTCCTTTGAATCTTTTAATTATTTCAGCAAACTTAGAGAAACAAACTGGGACTCTTCTTAACTTTTACTTATAAAGTTTATTGTTCGCCTAGAGCTCCTAACTCTATACAATATCCAGAATCCTAATCCATTACTTAACAGTTTCTGTTTAGATGCGACATCCAAAAATGCACACCCGCCTGTCTCATAACTAATTGCTAATGAAGAGAAATCTAATAAATATTATCTATATCTTCTTTGAAAAGAGCTTTCCATTATTGTGATCAACAATTTCTTCAATATGAAACTTGAATATAATTTTCCTGTTTTCTCAAACTGGTACCCTTTCCGAAACATGGCATATCCCCTACCCCTTTTTTTAATTAACGTAACATATAAACCATGCCTACATAACTATAATTTTTTTAATCAGGACTAAAGAACCATTGCTACATCAAACTTTTTGATCATAAGAAAATGCTATATACAAACGCTTGCATTAATAACCCCTTTTGTTTTCGAGCTCTTAAAATAAATATTAAAAAGTTCACCCTTTTTAAACCCACCCAATAAAAGTACCATCTTAACCGAATTCCTTGATTTCTTCGAGGAGTTAAATATTTATATTAATGTAGATCGTAAATCCAATATTGTAAAACACTATTAATACCATTGACTATAATATACATAGTAATCTCAGTTTTAAATCGAAAAAAATTAGCTCTTCTCTTTTGAAATACAACTTATACAAAAGAATTCTTTTAATTACTTCAATCAACATATCTAAAGAGCAAAAAATAAAATTAATCGAGAAAATAAATACTAACTATGGGAGGTGACTTCATTCATGCAAGAGAACGATTAAAATAATCCTCTGTACCCGGATTCTTAACTAAATGTGTATTCTGCGAAGACTCGTGTAATCCTATAGAGTATTCGATTATTTTGGAGAGACTTTAAAGACCGTTAGATAAATCATGAACGAGAAAATATATTTTGCTAATCAGACAACCAACATAAATCACTGAGTTTTGAAATAAGCACCAGAAAGTACGGATAGACCATGCAATGGTAAAAAAAGTGTTAATAAATCGCTTTAAGACAATTATATTGTGTCATATTTCAAGTTTTCAGTATATAATTTACATTTTTTTAATGTTTCATTAACGATCAAATAGTATTATTTACTAATTTTATATGTTTCAATGGAAAATAATTTTCTTTTTTTGTTTCGTTCCAATGATAAAAACTTAAATATCAAAAACTTAAATCAATCGATTGAGTCCTTTTTCATTTTAAAAATTCCCTTCAAAAAATTATAAATAGTAATTATTTACGACTTATTAATTCAGAAATGGCTATTATGAAATGCTCTGTAGTTTCTCTCGGTAATAGAATGCCTCCTCCGAAAAAGAATAAGTTTTCTAATTTGCCGAGGCTGCCTCCCTTTACTGAAGATAAAGCGTAAAATCTGAATAGAAATTTGAAAAATACTTTTAAAATATAAATTTAAGTCTCAAAATCAATTACAATTAAAAGTTAAAACTTGGCAAGATGAATGGATGTTGTACTAAGAAAATCCTAAAATTATATAACATTCTCATCTGATATTGTGCATCGCAGGTGTAATAGCTGGAAACTATTATCTAAAAAAAACTTTTATATCTAAAACGTTTTGCAAATAATATACCATATTTAAGTTGTAACCGAAACTAAATGGATACTTTTGAAAACTAAATTAAAATATGCTATATGATACCTGTTATATTATGGTATATTATATAATAAATGGAATTATCAACCTATACAACAATATTCATTATCCACTATTATATATATTAGTACTAATGAGTCTCTAATTATTATTTTTAAGTATTAATTTTATAAATAATTTTTTATTTTGTATATTTACCATAATAGTTATTTTTAAATATATTTATTGTGATTTAATAACTTGTAAAATATAAAAATTATAATTTAGTCTGATGAATGGGGAACGCTAAATGATATAAGTCTACCGTAAGCGTTCACAAACCTTGCATGGTTGTGAACTTACAAATTTTAAAAGGAGAAGAAGAGAAGAGATTGTATGAAACCAAGTGACATTTTTAGTCCTACTTTCTGATGCTTGTCATGAAATTATGTTTCGATTTTTATATTGAATGAAATAAATATATGAATTTTAAACGTGGGTGTGCTTCTTACTAAAACACATAAAAATGCTGCCAGTATTTTAGAGCCTAATATTTATCGAATCTTAGCAAGGAGCTTGAGTGTAAGTGCAGAATCCCTATATAGAACAGAGCTCGCTTTCTCCTACGAAACACACCATGAATTTCTTAAAACTATATATTGAGAATGGAATAATTGATGATTACAATTATTACCTTCTGAGAAAAATCGAGTAATATAGAGGTAGAAATCAATTCTGGTAATTAGTACATAATCTGGGTAGGAAAGAATCGTACAACCTGCCTATAGGCATTCTCATGGCAAATGGAAATTGGAAATCTAATAACTATGAGGAATTCATTGAACAGAGTTTTGAATGTTAAAATATGAGTTTCAATAAATTAAATAATTTTAATTCATTTTAATTTATTTAGGTCTTTACCTATAAATTTCATAAATTTATAAATATTATTATTTATATACATCTCCGTCAATGAGTTTACGCTTAACCATCCAATTCTATCTCATCTTTCACTCCTATAATATCAACTTACTATCTATCTCTCTCTCTATATATCATACTATCTCGTTATACTTTTACGTTATATACTTCTTACAATATTATACGATATACATTATATAATATAATATATATAGTATATATATATATATATATTAATATATAGTATAGTACTATTATATACATATATATATATATATATATATATAGTAAGGGTATATATATATATATATAATAATATATATCTATAATACTATATATATATATCTAATACATAGGTGGGTGCGTTATCTCAAGCGCTGATGCGATAATTTTATAGCGAATTTATCGCGATAACGGTTTCGGATTATCTTTTATATTCGATAAAATCTTTTACCGATAATCGTTATCGCGATAACTCTCGCGATAATTTTTGTTCCAACTACCGATAACTATACTGGCGATAACTTTTATCCTGCGATAACAACGGTTTCGGGTTACTACTATCCGATAGAATCTTTTTTCAATAATGGTATCGCGACCCATACTCTTTTTTGTTATATTATAAATATATATATATATATTAATATAACTATATATATAGTATACTAATATATATAATATATATATATATAGTATATATATATATATATATAATATATATATATATATACTCTATATAATTATCTATATATATATATTAATATTATATATATATATATATATATATTATATAAAATTATATATACTATATAATATAACTATATAATATATATATATATAATAGACTATAATATATATATATATAATAATTTTATTCATAATTTTATTTTCATCCTCAATTTATTCTTCTAACATTCCATCCCTTATCAATAACCAACGTCACCCAGCACCTGTGCGGGATAAGTGATTTGTATAAATAAAAATAATAAAATATACTATATATTACGGAATATATATATATTATTCTCTCTCTTTCATTTATCTTATCTTGCTCGTATATTCTCTCTCTTCTCCTAAAATAATCTCTCCTTCTCTCTCTCTCCATCGTTTAGAAGTTTTCAAAATATGTACTATAATCTCTTTACTACTTTCATATATAATATATTATATCTAATATATATATATATATATAATATATATATTAATATATATATATATAATATAGTTATGTATATTATAATATATAGATAATATATATATTAGTTTGTTAAAATAATAGGTATTAATATATATATATATTATATATATATATAGTATTTAAACTATATTATTACTATATATATATAAATATATATATTATATATATAATATAATATTATATATAATATAATTTATATATATAAATATATAATACATATATATATTATTAATGTAATTATTAATTAATTTAATAATTATTATATTATATATATATATTTTTATATATATAATTTAATATATATTATATATTATATTTATATATATATATATATGATAATTATAAATATTATAATATATATAATATATATATTATAAATACTTATATATATATATATATATATATGTATTATATATATATTATATATATAATATACTAATATAATATATTTATATATATATATAATAATAGTATTTATATGATTATACACTTAATAATCTCTAAGAAATAACAGATATATATATATATATATATATATATATATATATATTTATATATGGTATTTCAAACATACAGTGGTGAACCCTCAAAAACAAACAGTCTTTCTGAAAGTCTAGGCAGGATCTATATAAAAATTTCTTTCTATTCAAGTCACAAACATTTACAGTCTTTCCAATCTCTTTCTGCTCCTCGAATTGTAGAACTCCACATAGGCATGCTCAAGTAATTGTAATGTTCGTACTGTTCAAGTTATTATTAGTTATATATTGTCACTTTTCAGTTCAACTCTCTTAGCACAAACTTAACTTACATACCTCTTCAACCATGTACAATACAGTTGCTTTTCTATTTTTATTATTTCCTATGATCTAAGCACACTCAAACTTCTTAGGTTGAACTTATGGTTCCTTAATTTGAATTGCGTTATTGTGCTTATGATTTAAGATTCTTTTCTGGTAGACCTTGTCACTTTTCCGAATGGGACTTAATAAAAGAAAAAATTAAGATTTAATGGCCCCTACCTTTATTCACTGGAGTAAATATAGAGTCGTGATCGATGATTTGTCCCCACTGCATTACCATTAAACTGTATCTCACGTGAGGTGCTGAAACGTCACTGTGCATGTTGGTTGAAACAAGTCTCGGTGAAGGTAATGGTACCCTTGTTATTGACATTGTTCTCGGCTTGGAAAGCCCTAAAAGGAATACAAACAAATTATATTCCATTTGATTTTGGGATTATTAATTTATTTATTTATTTACTTATTATTTATATCTGAAATTTTATTTTTTACTACTTAAAGTTGCCCTACATTCAAAGGTACAAAATCCGTTAAGAAGAATTGTCCAAAATTTATAACGCTTCTTTAATTAAATGACTGAACAAAAATGTAAAATCTTACAAATATATACCGACTATCATTCAATATTTTTACTTATAATCTCAAAATAGGAAGGATTTATATAGCTTACCGTCATCATAAGCAGGGCTGAGTAATCGAGCTTTGGCTCTGAAAGATTTTCCATATTGTGGGAAGTTCAGATTGTTACACCATCCAGTGGCGGTTCTAAATTTGGATGTATGATCACATGGAAGTGTTTGATCATCACACTCGAATACATTTGGAATTTCCATAATATCTGTTACATCAATGTTTGGCAAAACCTCCATCAATTCGTTAATATTGTTTGGCGAAATAGATCCGGATTCAATGTCTTTCAGGTGTCCGTTTGCATTTCTAACTTTCCGGGATTTATCCATTCTTTTTAGGAATAAATAAAAGTTATTTAATTTTCCCCTTTCTATAATTTTTATTTCAATTAAGTTAAGCATGGATATTTTATTATTTTCAAAATATCAACCAACTGTTTAGTTTTTATTACATATAGTAATGATAAATTTTAGGCATGCGTATTTCTACAACCACTGAGAAATTTGGATGTTGATAATTACAGGATGAAATTCTGTCAAATTTAAATAAAAATATTTAAGTTTTTATCAACAATTAATATATAATTAATGAATTTACATAAAATAATTACATAAGCTTTGATCAACAAGGAATTTTTATTACATTGCTATTAAAGTTTTTAAAAAGGGAAGAGATAAACTTTGTATATTTTCCTATTGTACAAAATGTCACTTACCCAGCTAGATAATTATTAACAAAACGAGCAGATGCAAATTGCAAAATGAATGAAGTATTTGAAATCTCTATTGATTGTCTCTTGGGTTTATTGAAGGCATAAGCAGACCCAATAGCCCCTTTCGGATCAGCTGATAGCTCTGTTTGATTTTCATTTTAAAATTTTCAGGATAAAAAAGATTAGCAAAATTTTCCAAAAGATTTAATTAATATTTCAAAATTATTATTACTTATCATGAATTAATATAGCAGATATGATAAGCTAACCTAAATATCAAAAATATCTAAGTTATACTTACCCAAAAACTACAAATTAAAAAATATAGAATAAAGCCTTTAAAATATACATGCATTAAATATTCGTTTAAATTTACAGAAACAAAAGGAAGAGTAATTAAGGTTTAGTACATCAAAAAGAACTACTGAAAGGGGTATTTCTTAAAGAATCAAGAAATATTCTGAAAAAAGCCATCATTATAGAAAGAGCGTCAGTCCCCAAGTCAAAGTCACTGTACTTACGTCTGTTCCACATGTCCTGTTCATGTTTTCTCATAAACCTCCAAGCTTCCATTCCGATAGTGAATGAGTCTTGCAGAATGAATTCTGCTTCACGTATAACCCTTGGGCTGATCGAGAGGTCAGATCGGTCAATTAATAAACGGATAGGATCGTCAGTCTTTGGGTGCATTTTTGGTGGTATCTTTGGCGAAAATCTGTGTTTTCTAGCTTCACGCTTAAATCGATCTTGCCTTCGTAATGGTTGTCCATGGCCTGAGTGTGGCCAAAAATTGATTTTCAATTTTTACACTTCCCATGTCTGTACCAGGGCAGAATGAACAAGTTAATCAGATGAATGTTGGAGGTCAGATGGCAAGACAGGGAATGACTATGCAACCTCGTGTTCCTTCTCCTAGTTTTTCGGTTAGTGGGGCAGCTACTCATCCACGTCAAGGAACACCTACTCCCACAGGTGCATCTCCTGCTTCTCAACAGCAACAACATATTTTTTTTTTTTTTCGAAAATATTTTTTTTTAAAAATTGTCGCTCCATTTATATATTTTTGAAACAACACAACTTCAAAATATCTGTTTTTTCAAAAAAATTAAGTTAAAATAATAATAAATAATAAACTAAATATATAATAATCCATATAAATAAATAATAAATAACATAATAATAATAAATAAAATATAATAATAAAATAATAATAAAATAAATAAATAATAATAAAACTGATTAGTGCCATTGGCACCAGAATTGATAAGACATCAATAAATAGTAATTGAAAATAATACTGAATAATAAATATACATTAATAATAATGACATTAACTAATAATCAAAGATAACTCTTACTAAATAGTATAGGAGTGAGGGACCAGAGATAGGTCAAAATATCTGTATTTCTTTGCCAAAATGAATGAAATATTCTGTTTGTGAAAAAGAATGACAAACGAAACTTTTCTCACCAAGTAGAGCAGATAAGAAATTCATGCATTGTGACTTTGTTCACTGCGAGTATTAACCCAGATGCTTACTTAACTTTGCTTAACAACTTAAAAGCTTGCCATGTATATCTCCTCTGCAAAAAATGCTTTTGACCCCGTTGATACTTCACAGCATAGAGCCTTTTATTAATAACCTTGGTCAACGTACCTCAAAACAATTGATCTATGTAAGGAGCCAGAGCATAGGTTCATTCTTCTTTTACCGCACTCTTTATTTTATCATCATGTTTATTGATTTCTCACTACAACTGCAGTGGTTCCATAAACCAGTGGCGCTTCCGCGATCTCTAAAGGTTTCATAATTCGGAGAGATAGAAGTAGCTCTTGAGCCGAGTAATTATAAAAAAGTTAAATACTCCGCTCTTAGGTGCTCATCTGACGGAGCATTTTTTTACTTTAACGTATGTTCGTTCCAAGTAACCTCCCTCATTTATTCCAAGGTATTAGAGAATTTTGAAATGTGATATGGTGTGCTCTTTCTCTAACTTTTTCAAGCAAATCGTTGTGCATCTTTGCAATCTATTTCGGGTGGCTTATACACCTTTTTTGTTTTTTGATGAAAACTTTATACAAATACACTTCCTTATCAAAAGGGTTTTTATATTTTTACAAATTTTATCATACAAATGAATCGATGTTTAAAATACAGTTTTCAAAGAATACTGAATAATAGTAAGTGCAGAACAAGTGAAGCCAAACTGCTTCTGACCAAGAAATGGAAGTTATTTGCATGAATGTCATATCAAGCCACGCAAACATCGAACTTGACTTGAGTGAATCAGTAAGAAAAAAAAGAATCTACTTTCTGTTCTAAGCGCGAAAATTTATATGCGGTGAAAGTAGTGAATACCACAATTAATTTGGTAACATGATGCACTGGCTTTGCTAGTATTAACCGATAATGAGACAGCTCCAAGATGCCTCTTAGGTGTTCACTTTGCTAACAAAAAATAATTATAAAATGAAATATGCCTCTGTAAGTCACAACTAGATGGAAAGGCTACAAAGGACTTTTGTAAGAACAGAAACCATCACAGATTTAATAATAAAATAGAGCAGCTAGTTGATCTCTTCTGATTTAGAAAGAATAAATTTAAAAAAGGTCCAATAGTTGATACAATATTATCCATATTAAATTTTTTATTAACAGATATGAAAGATGCAAGGGAAGTGTAATATGATAAACATGTTTTTCACCGGCCAGGCATTTGCAGGTATGGCAACTCATGTTATTTGGAGAAACGGGATGACTTAATTAAAACCTTGCGATCGAAGAATATACGATGATCTAGGTGTAATGTTTGATAGGTAAGGCAGATTTCGGCTAAAATGTATGTCAGAAGATATTTAATTTATCTGCTTTGAGTGAGAGTCGGGTCACGAATCAAGACGCTATTAAAGATATTAGCACGATGAGTATATTACCAACGCTGTACTTTATTTCAACGATTGCGAATATGTGATTCTAACGTATTACAACTAAATGAGTGCACAAACGTATCATGGATGATAGCGAAACACCATTGTTCAGAATTTGATATGTTTTTGTTTCATGAAACCTTCTGAGAACAAGAATTTGTGAGCCCAAATTGCATTTTAAATTGATAGTTTTGGACTAGGCGGGCACACGCCCACCAGGAATGACATTATTTATTGCCTTGATAAATCTCACATGTGAACTAACCCCATGATATGAATCTGGACAATATAGAGCAATTTCCAGTATGCCGCGATGGGCAAAAGGAGTAATAGGAATAGTTTGCTAAACGCTGAAACATGAATCTCAAGAATAGTTTGCTAAACTACAACAGTAACCATTGCACTTCTTCAGTACAGATATGCATTAGCACGAAATAGGGAATTAGTTGACATGGGTTAGAGAGATTTCTAGGAGAAACACAAAGTGCAGATCCATCAATTTTAAGATATAAAAACGTCTGACCCAATGCAACAAAGACGAATAATCTTAAGGCCTTTTGCTGAACACACACTCACGTTAATAACACTTTGATTACTTATAACGTGCAGAGGAAGTAAGATGGTTACTTGGGTGGAAAAATATTTTGTGAGAAATTATCTGAATTGAAGGAAATTAGTTGCCTTATTATAATCTAATAATAGGCGATACAGTAAATTTCGATTAATCCTGAAAGATATAAATAAACTGGCGGCATGGCTATCGAAAATTGCATATTTGGCAGATAGTTTTGCAAAATTGAATGAAACTTTATTTTTTTTTACCTATAGGGAAAGAATTTAATATTTTTCAAGTCCAAAGATCTTAAAATTTGGTAATTTTATCCATAACAGTGCAATAGCTATTGGGATGCAATATGTGAACAAAATTATCTCATTTCTAATTTCGAATTCTAATAGTATAATATCAGAAATTTTTAAAGTGGCAATTGTTAGAAGCTTGAACAACAATGATTTAAAACTCAGCTCTGCACGCTTCTCCTTGAAATCTCTAACTGAATATTTGCCAATTCTACTGGAAAGCCAAAGTTGAATGCACAGTTTGTACAAATTTTCTGGAGTGGCGAGAGATATATTATAATATTAGTAGGTACAATATATCAATAGTGCATTAGTACCACTTAGTATACTATATTACTATAGATATATTATATATTATATATGAGATTATTTATATATATATATATATATACATATATTATATAGGTATATATATATATAATAGTTATAGTAATAATTATATATAGATTATACTATAATATATATAAACTGAATATATAATTATAATATATACTTATATATATATTTTATTTATATATATAGTATACAAAATCTATTATATATATATTATTATTACAAAGCGCATTATATACAATATATATATATATGTCTAGTATATTATATATAGCTTATATATTATATATAATTAATGTATATTAATCAAATATAATATTTATGAATATATAGTAATACTATCAATATATATATAAACTATATAAGTATATATATATATATATATATATTTCTATATAATATCAATAATATTATATTATACTATTATAGTTATAATGTATAAAGTAATATATATAATATATATAATATTTTATATACAGTATATATATTGAGAGAGAGAGAGGATTTATCAAAACGGGCTATATGAATTCTTTTGCTGTTTGCAACAACCTATTTGTGTGAATCTGGGTTTTCTAAATATGTCAGCAGGAAAAAATCTAGAAATCCGCCAAATATGACTGACATGCCGCTGTGTCAGATCATGTGCAATTCAATTATATAATTACAATATATAATCATCTACCTTTTTTTCCGAGAAATTGGCATACTAAAAAAGAAAAAGCATTAATAACATTATTTTGTCATATTCTTTATTTTTTTTATAAGCTTTATGTGCTAATTGATGCGTCAAATGTTTAAACAAAATTGAATGTCAAAGTTATAATTTTAATTATTTTGAATGATGTGATATATACTATATTATACTAGTAATGAGTAGTGTGGTATCTAATTGACTATATAGGATATATAGTTATATATCATATTATATGTATATTAGATAATATATTATAAGGATATATATAGTATATAATAATATTATATATTAGTAGCTAATTAGGAACTCTCTGCGCGCATTGAAGCATGTGCTGGACGGCTAATCCGCTAAGTGCCCTTATAGCCGGCTCTTTTGTTTCAGCATTATATTTCAAGGCAATAATAATTAGTCCTTGTTTGTTATCATCTTCAAATTTTTATTTCAAAATGTAAGTCCTTTACCAGATTAATCGCAACAGATAGTCAAAAGAGTCAAGGATTCCTCGGCCTTCAGCGGGGGACCGAAACCGGGGGGGACTTCGTCCCCCTCTGTCCCACCGTCGGCACGAACCAGCTTAATAAAAATAGAAAAAAATGCAAAACAAACATTATAAATAGTAAAAATACATGAAATAAAAAGCAACATGTGCAACATTTCTTCTCTTCTCTTATTGGTGTTATAAAACTTAAACGCACATATAAGCAGTCACGTGTACATGGTTAGACCGATAGGGTCAGCGAACTTATTTTCGACACTGGAATACTTCTTTTATGGAAGATTCATTCCGAATGGAAATTGCCTATATATTATATATTAGTAATATATATAGTAATATTATTAGTAATATTATATATAGTATAAATTATGAATAAGTATATTATAGTAAACTCATATAATAGCCATATATAGCTTATATATTATTTATTATTTGTATATATTAAAATAAAACTATAGAGTATATATAATAGATATAATCATTAAAGATGTGGGTAATAACATATTGGTATCAAGGCAAGTTTCCACAAAAAATGAAGTATCTATTGAAAAAATAAACAAAGGTTTTCCTTGGCAAAAAAAAGTTACGCACATTCCCCTGAGTGCAGCCGTAAAAACTGGAACGTGTCGAGAAGTATCCTACATATAATTCGTTGACTCTAGATCCCGTCGTTCTCACGCCCAAATGACGCACCCCTCATACATATAACTCGTCGAGCCAACCCCGCAAATAGTTAGCGCAAATTTTCGCTAGTGATATTATAGTTTCAACACGCAATTTCACACTAATTGATTTTTAGTGATCATATATAATAGCTGCTGACCGTGCAATCAAGCTTATCATATATATATAATATTATATCATATATATTATATATAATACTATTTATATTATTATTATATATACTATATAATATATAATATATATATATACATATACTATATATACTATATATATATACTATATATATATATAATTATATCTAAAAGAGCAGCAATAGTACCCTTATAAATGGGTAAGGGAGAAAAGGGGAAACTGTAGAAATTTATAAGGGGCACATAAGTTTTACTGATGATGTAGGGAAGGTAATAATGCTGGTATTTTTGGTCGAAAGAGTGTAGTGCTCCGAGTGACTGAAGGACTGCACCTGGTGAATCAGGAACAAGCGTTGGTGCCCTGCATTAGGAAGTGGTAGAAGGATGTGTGTGGAATCAAATCTTTACATTGAACAAATGATTGGAAATGCAGAGGATAAGGAATAGAATTGTATTTTAGGTTTTATGGATTTGCAACAGGCGTATGGATAGCGTGAGAAAGGAGACCCGCACGTTATGAAGCAGGTGTTAGTTGATATAATAATGTGGTAGTTGGTAGGGTAAGGGAATTGCTTCTGAATGAGAAATCAAAAAGTATAATAATTGACGATGTGAAGCGTGTGTTTAAGATTACATGGTTTGCTTATAATGGTGATATGGTTTAGGAAGTTAATCGCGGAGTGAAGACAGGGTTGTTGTTTGTTCTCCTTGGTTATTTCAAGCTTTGTATAAGGATGGGGGTGTCATGAAAGAAATTGAGGTGGGGAGTGGCAGAAAGTGGTGTTAGAATGGTGGCGCAATCGAGAGATGAGCTGGAGGCGTGCCACCATTATCTATTATATGCGGAGGAAATTACTCAATTGGAATGTGATATAAAATTTACGTTAATTAGACGGCGGCATCATTGTAGAGGATGTGGTAGAAATACAGAGATGTGGGGATCAAATGGAAAGTTGTTATGCTTAACTAACATAGGAGGGCATTGGGAATAAGAGTAAAACAGTTGGCATAAGTAAAGTAAAAGAGTTCAGTGGAGTTATAATGTATTGAGTGAGCGGAGGGACCTGCCCGTATAGTTGATTGAGAGGTTTATATGTTAGTGATAATGGTGAGGGGCAGTTTGGAGAGCAGTGTCGTGTGCTATACTATAGAGCGTATATGTGGGATGTGGGATGAGATAAATCGTCGATGCAGAGTGGTAGTAGGAAAGTTGTGAAGATTCGGTAAGGAAGGTGGCTTTGGGTGCAACTTAAAATCGTTGGTGGAATGGCTAAAGGGACTAAGAGTCTGGAGTGTGCTTCAAAGAGGTCTTTAACATGAGGGGTAATGTTGATTACTCACTGTGTTACTTGTTATACAGGCGTGAGACTATATCGGTCTTTAGGAATATTAGAATTGTATAGTGAATGTCTCTAGGAAATGTCTATCAATATACAAGTGTGTGCTTCAGATCGGACATCCTTTAAGGGGTGGTGCACTATTTGTGTCGCAAGTAAGAAATTCAATAGCGGTAATGAGGAAGATGAAAATCATTATTATGAGAGTTTTATGAGGGAGTGGATGTATTTAGAAAGGGGTTGAAATGAGGAGAATGGAATGTGCGCCTTCCTTAAATGAGTGTATTAAGGTGTTGTGGTCATTTGGAAAGGATGAATGGAGTGTGGGATTGGATTTAAGGCGGATTATAAGTAGGTGAGATATGTGATTGGGACCGAGCAGGCGCTGGAAGTAACCAAGAAGAGAAGTGGATTGAGTCGTTGTGGTAACGTATATGTCCTGAAGAGAGAATTGAAGTTATGGGCATACGAGGCGGGCTAAGGGTGCATGATTAGGAGAGAGCTGAGCGTGGGTTTTTGTATGGGTGTCATTGCGTTTACGTGGTCCATCACGGGAATGAACCAGCATCTACTATTGAATTTTGAATTTACCATAGTGAGGGTCGCGTATTCGCAAGTCGTCACAAATGAAAGCCTCTACGTGGTTGGGGAGGGAATTTTCTGTCTGTGACCGAGGTTTCCTTACTAAATTAAATGGCTACAGAGGGGGCGTGTCAGAATGGACCCGCTCGGGTTCTTCGGCTTTCGAACCGTTGTCATATTCTCCTACTCTATTTGAGATTTCTTCTACTAGTTCACGGCTTGCTTCCTGTGTCGCACCTTACTCTCCAAGTTTCTTTGGGAAAAAAAGTAGGGTAGCTAAAGAATAGAATATATAGTATCTCCTACTATATATATATACTACTATAAGTAAATAGTATTAAAATAAGTATATTATACTTAGGCTAATTAACATCACGGTATAATATACATCAATACCACAATACTAATATATTATTACATACTCATATATCTTACTAATAATTGGGTATTTATATATAAGTAATATAATTATATATAACTCTATATATATTAAGATTTATATTAATTTTTTCCATATATATTATTATATATATATAACATATTTATATATTCTATTAGATAGTATATAAAATAGATTATAATTATATTAGGGTAATATACACTCAATATATACTAATACAAGATCATTAGTATAAATATATACCTGAAATCCACTTTTTTTTATCCAACATCTAGTAATACTTAATGTAAGTATACATATTATTATATTTACCGGTTTATCATCACAATACAATTTTACGAGATCAAACAACAGTAGCATGACTATCAGAAAACATCGGACCATTTGGCGATCGGGCTTGCTTTTTTGTATTCGATCGCCAGAGGCTTTTAGCAGTAGTACAACAAAAGTCTTGCCAATTAATGTTTTATACGTTGAACTCAAATTTGCTTTTGCTTTTTAATCACTTTCCTTTATTTGTCAAGAATCAAATATAGGTAACTAAACAGCAATATTAAAAGTGGAAATTTTTATGAGGATTAAGAGCTTTATATTAAGGTTCCACGTAATTTCGGGCCCATTTTTTTTGGATGCGTCTACTATAAATATTTTGTTCCCCTCACCGCCAGGGAAGGTGGAGTTACAGGAACCACTTGCTCTATACACACAACTCGCTGAACAAATTAACTATTTTATTATTCTGTGTATCTAAAATCTTTTTTTAAAAGAAAAGTAAAAGAAGTGTTTTCAGTGGTGTTTTTGACGATAATGAAAAAGGGTCGTGAAAAGAATAGAGATTGGATAAGTATTGAGTTGCTTACAATGAATTTTATAGGTTAATTGTTAATAGTTTATTTATTTTCCAGATTAACTCATTTCTAACAAATTACTCTACTCAACAAAATTTATAAAAAATTATAGCTTGCTTTTCACTCACGTCTCTACTAGATCTTTGTACATTTAGAAATTATACTCTTAACTGGAATTTACATTCTAATCACGAATCTAGCCCCACAGAGAGCTACGTGTTAACTTTAATCTATACTGAGATACAAATATACTACACCAGCGAACTCATTTTAGGTGCATATACGCGCATTACGTTTATCTAAGTAAATAGTAGCAGCCGACAAACCCCTCTAAGTATTCTCTCTAATATATTCCTATACAAAGTCACAAAACAAGATGTCCGAATCACCAAACGATTGAGAACCAAGTGACCCTTTGGTTTATATTTGAGACGTGAGGACACACTTAGATACCTTATGGGCCGGAAATGCAATACAGGAAATTAGCTGGTGCAATCTGCCTCTGAATGCATATAATTTGAGAACTTATGAAAACCTATAGTTATTATAGATTACTTATTGAAAATACCGTTTAACATTTAAAAAATTACAATTTTGCCATTTCATAACTTTATATATTATGTGCTTGATCTATCAACAATAAATATCAAAAATATATATTACCATATATATAATATATATTACTATATACTATATGATTATATTCTATATATATAGTATTAGTATAAGTATATATATTATATACTATTATATATATATATATATATCCTATTTATCCATATATACTATATAACTATTATATATATAACACTTAATATTCTACTATCATATATTATATATACATTAATATATATTATATAAATAACGCTAATACTATATTAAAATATAACTTACGGTACGTATTATATTGATACCATACTTCATAATATATATATATAACTACTAGTAAATTAATGCTTAGACGCACGGCTATAAATATACAACTACTTGCTCTATTTTTATATATATATACTAGGTATGTATAATATTATTATATCATATTCACTAATACTACCGTTCTAACATACTCACTTATCTCAACCTGTGGTATCAATTATAAAATCTCTTTGTAATCTATTCTATACGGCACAATAACTTTCCAATCGTCACTGTATGTTTTTATGCATCAATGTGTTCTGAAATCTTAACTTTTTATTACGGAAAAAGAAAGTTTTTTTGGCAATTTTCTCTCATCACTTATTTCTCATTAAACGGTCAAACCATAGCAATAGAATGCAATTCTAATATAATATAAAAAATCAAGCATAAAACCTACTAACATTATTACGAACTTCACTCAACGTAATCAGCCTACTTTAAAGAAGAAACCGCACATCCAGTGCTAGATAAATTGTAAATTTAAGTCGTCGGTGTTTTCCTTCTCTTATGTGCATTTGGTCGCTTTTTAAATGCTGTTATTTTGTTCAAACGCATTATTCATTGGTTAATAAAGTGTCCCCTGGTTTTTACAGCTGTTTTAGGTGGCTTGTCTGTTACTAAATGATTGTTATTATGCAGTCATATATAGATAAGGCTTCGATAGTGTGCTTGACAAACCATGCAATTCGCTTTGCTTGTATATATCTATATATAGATACTTTATTACTAGTATCTATATATTACTCATATGTACCTATATATATTATATAATCATAGTATATATAATATATAAGCTATATAATATCATCTATATATCTTATATATATTTTATATATAATATTATATTTACCTTTATATATAGTTATATATATTATTCCATCTATGATTCATATTTTTTGGATTTTATATCTAATACTACCTATTAGAGGTTGTCTTTAGTAACAGTAAGGTATAGCGTTATGTTGTCTAATATTAATATACGTTACAATGAATTGAAAGCATGCAGCATCTTTTAATATTAACATTTTATTACATTCAACTATTATAATTTTTTCCTTTTTTTCTGAGGCTGAAATTTAAGCGGAAAATACAATGCATTATCATTTGTTTAATTATACTACTTCTCTTGTTATATAAACAAGTTATCCTTCAAATATGACTTCCAACATTTTTCACATACAGTTAATCGAGACATTGGAATTGACTATTTAGTTCTATATGAGTTAAATATCTTACTTTTTTATTCCATAGGATTCCAGACCTCGTGAAGATCTGAGAAGAAAGCCGAATGTTTTACTCTTTTCGCCTCTGGCTCGATGCTAAATCTCTTATTTGCTTAACATTCTCCATCCTTGGTAACCCACACACGTTGTGGTGAAAGCAAAGCACTTGTCTTCCATTTCTTCACACGTATCAACGGATTCTAATATTTCTTAATCCCAACGACACGTTTCCATATCCGCATTTCTAAAAGAATATTTCCAGTTTAAGTTAGCTTTTATTCAAAGAGATTGGGGAAAATGTTTAATATTAAAAAGGGATTGTCTACATATAACTTTACTGTACATGAGTTTAGGATCTGCTTTTAACACCATACCAACCTTTTTTGGCTGAACAAGTTCTTAAGTTTGTCGTCTCGTTCTCTAACATAAAATCTAGTACTCCCAAATCCCACTATTCCTTCATTATTTTCTCATATAGAGTTGTTCTGTAAAGAAAAGGTTAAAAAAATTTATATGGATGTATTTTTTTTAAAAAGTTTAAATGTAGTTTTCACAAAAACTTCTTAAAATTTTTTGAAAAAACTCTCATGAACATTTTTTACCTTTAAAACATGGTTTTTAAATAAATATCACCACTCCTATAAATATCGACCTATCTGCAGAATTTACATTTAAAATGTTTTACAATTAAAAGATATGAAAAGATTGGACAAGGGGGGGGGGGGGGGAGTGTCATTTCTTTCGACCAGTATTCTGTTCTCCTTTTCTGAGTAATGAAATTGTCCGTCCAATTAGACAACAAAAGTGGGTCCCAATCAACGCGCCCCCCTGTTGGGTTTTTCTGCCAATCCTCCAGTAAATAAGTCAATGTCATCAACATCTCTGTAACAAAAAGTCAATACACATTATAATTTATGCCCAATTTACATAATTATGTTTAATCTTCTCACATACAAAGTATTCTTTAATTCAATTAAGTTTAATTATTGGATAAAAGTTTAACAAAAGATGGTATCCTCAAAAGACCCATTAATGATAACGCATCTAGTTGAGAGCAATAAGTTTAATTTTTCTTACACTACTAAAAGCATCTCGATTCTTTCTCTTTACCAAATATCATTTATTCGCTAAAAGAAACTTTACTTTCTTACTATTGATAACAAGATATGTATTTAAAATGTTTTTTGTACTGCTTTTTCTTTCTGATTAAAGGACATTCGTTAAAATATAATGGACAAGCATGAATAGCTTTCGTAGTGCAGGCCGCAGAAGTACCTCTCAACGATTGTAACGAGCAACTATTTGCGTGATCTCTTTCCTTGTTGTAAAAATCATCTCCGCGTAAATGCAGTTCAAATTTCAAGTTGTAAATAATAGCCATTAATAAATAAATTTCCAAAGAGTAGGCCTAGACGTTTTATGCTCAATCATCCGACAACTTTATTTTGTTAAGGGCAATGAAGAACATTTTCCGTTCACAGAAGTAAGTTGTGTTTTAAATAATGAGTAAAGAGACAAATAATATACTGTAATTATCTGTAATGATCTGTTTTTTGTCAAATTTTACGTACACACTAGGAAAACAAAAGTATGATACTGCCTTAAGTTCTTTACTTACTGTTTTACCTAACTTAGCGGACTAAAAAACTTCAGCGAAGCAGTACGTGACTAGATAGGGTATATATCACTTAAGAGGTGTCTACAGAATTTTATAGGTCTAGATCGTAATAGAAACGATAATATATAATGATCCAATCTTATATAACTATTATATAAAATGATAATAATAATAATAATAAATAATAATAATAATATTTATCATCCCAAATTTTTAGTTCAAATTGTAGAAACGATCATATTAAATAGATTTAACAAAAAAGTAAATGCTTTTCTTGCAAGAGGAAAACGTTTTTAACCTCATATGAATAATAAGTTCTGTAGGCCGTACAGCACCCTTTTTATTACATTGTGAATTTATTTTATTTATTATATAGTAGCTAAATCATAGTGATTAGCCTACATAGTTTATGACGATATAAATAATTATATAATATACGTATACTATGAGGTATAATGTGATTGTCATAACCTATATATATATTATTAATATATTATAGGTAACACTACAATTTTAGTACAATATATAAATAATAAGTAGATATAATACGTGAACTAAGATTTCTACTTTCTTCGCGTAGATTGTATTTTATTGAAATTTTCCAAACGTAACGATTTTCAGTAATACGTTTATTCTATAACTAATATATATATTTATTAAATTACTATATATATGATGGTATATATAATATATAATGATATATATATTATTTATTATTTATATATTATCTATATTATTCTTATATATATATATATCCATTAGTTCTATATATTATAATAGTAATTATATCGTATAATATATATATAACTATATATATTTATATATTATATAACTTAATATATTATATTTTACATACTATATATATATATATATCGGTAATATATAGATATTATATATAATTATTATTATATACTTAATATAAAGCTATATTATAATGTGATGTGTGTTGTGTATGTTATAGTTTCATTGGCATTTTAACATCGAAGAGCATAATTAATTCTTAAATTGAATTTCTTTTTTAAAATTCCAAAAATTATTCAACAATTCTTTTTAAATATATACTTAATTTCCAATTCATTCACATCACATTTGAAAATGAAAATTTTGAAAAAACTCACTGTTTTTGCTGTCCTGAAACATTCTGTTAGTGACAGATTCTACAATGGAAGTGTCTTCATTCTGAGCATGAGCCCGAATCATTCCTTCCAAAATCTGATCAAATTTTCCGTTCTCGTAAAGATCGAACGGTGAATAAAACATTTCAGTGATGGGTTTCTCGCCGGTTTTCAACACCCTACCCAAAAAAAGAAAAAAAGAAATTCATAAAAGATAAAGTGCTCAAATTATATCTTAAAAAAGTATCTTAGGTAGGCATATATAGAGCCTAGCTAAAGGTCTATTTTGGATTAGGCTTAATATCCAATTTGTAATTAAGTTTTCCGATATTTATAACCAATTGTAGTAATATAAGCAAATTGCAAGAGAAACCAAATTATATAAAATATAGATTAATTTAAAATGATTTTCTTATTTGAAAAATATATTGGTGAAGCTTATAAGAATTGTCTTTTTTTGCGTTGAAAATATCGTGGTGACATTTTTTGTCATTTTGTTGACATTTATTCTTGGGACATATTTTGCAGTGAATAAACAAGAATCAACAAGCAACAGAATTCAAAACATTTTTCATAGCAAGCAATACCCAATATGCAATTGAACTGATAGTGACAATATAAATCAACAATTGTCTTACCTTCGAATTTAATGATGTTCGTTTTCGACAGTGTTTGTATATCTCATTGAGAGCCACAAAATGGAGGGCCCCTGTTGCCACCGAATTTGCAGTTATATAGCCTGCAAAATTGGTATTGAATGATTAATAGTTACGATAGACCAGGTGTAAAATTTGTTTTCTCGACAGCTGTGGACATCAAACCATTATTTATTAACGAATCCACCATATCAGATATTCGATACTTTTTGTCAATAATAAATATACTCTATATTAGTTATATTGTGAAATATATATTTAATATTAATAAAGTTATAATTTATCATATATTATGTAAATATTTTACATGCATATTATTTATTAAACTTATATATATATAATTTATTATACTTATATCACGGTGGCGGTAAGATCCTGGAAGGATATGATGATGCAATCATATACCTATATAATTTATAAGGGATATAGTATGTTAGGGTGGAGCTATCAGTCAATATCATGTGCTACCCCCGATTCGAATTTAGAGAAACAGTCGAGAGTTTAAATGCCATACAATAAAGACCATAATGTAACGACAATTGTAAAGTTACCACGCGGAAAAGTGATTTTCTGTTGATCTTAGAACAACAACTAACCGCAATGAAAATCTTCAAGGATTTCCGAGTTGGAGTCGGTGCTTCTCCGAGAGACGAGTTACGTTAATCTGGACGTCAGAATAACTTGTTAAAAGTTCTGTGAAACGTTTCTTATCTTTACCTGAAATCCCTAAAATGTACGCAGGAAGCTAAATCTGAGTAGGTTTACTCTTTCGTGCAATGCAAATTCGGAACACAGACAAATTTCTATTATACGTAAAGCTCCTCGAAAATACTTTTGTTTTAGTTTGGCACAATTAACCATTTGTTCGTAGTTGAATTTCCCTAAAAGCTGTGGCACCATGCGGTTGTCTGTACAACGGGCAAAGATGTGTGTGCGATGAAGCCCTACATCCAAATGTTTTCATCTCACACAATAGCTTCCGAACAAAAAGAGTTCGATAACTTTCTGCTCCGTTCGGATTATGATTCGGGTTACATGCGCTGTTTTAAGCGGAAAGTTTCCTGATTGATATTCATCATTAATATATATATTAGTTACATTATTAATAATATATATAATATATATTCTATATATAATTTTATTATTAGTATATAATATATATATATAATTATATATGTATAATGAACAAATATTTGACCTACATGTTGTCATTTGATTTTGGACGATTTAGAGATGAAACATAAGTTAAAAATAAAGAGAATATGACTTGTCTTTAGATGTGATGATGCTGTTTAGTTTTTTACGAATCCAAAGTTGTCTTTCGGAAATTATTTTGGTTTTAATTTGTTGATTATTATGATTATATTGTACATTTGCACAATTATTGAACACAGCCATTCAGTCTATTGCGATTCTAGTTTTTTCCGCTGACCTATAGACAACCTATTCACACAATAGGTTGTTGCAACAGCAAATGGATTCATATAGCCACCGTTAGATAAATCCGGATTTGTCATATTATACTATATTTGATGTAATGCCTGATGATTAGATATAAGTGATTATATACTGACTATATCATGATTATATATATATAATTAATATATATAGTATATATTATACTATATATATAATATAAATATATATATTATATATATATATATATAGTATATATTATATAATATATATATTATATATAGTAATATATATATTATTATATAATATATATATATATTATATATAATTGTATATATATATATATCATATATATATATATATAAATATATATATATTGATATATATATATATATTATATATAGTATTAATTATATATAAAAACTATAATCTATATTATATTATAATATATATAATATATATATCTATTTGATGTTTGGTTTATTATTTTTATACTATTATATTAATATATAAATATATAAATATATTATTATATATTATATCCTAGAAATTGTTACCAAATGATCAACTTTGCTTTCCAAAATTGAAAATCATTCATTAGAGAGTTAAGAAGCTGAGAGAAAGACTCCAAAATAGAGTTGTGTATAATCCACTTTAATTTTTAGATCTCTACCAAGACATTAGTTCTCAAGAATTTTGTTCCACATATTGGATCCAATATTGCAGTTTATGGATAAAACCATTTTTTGGCTTGAAAATATAATTCTTTCCTTGCCAGAGTATAAGATTATGTCAATTTGCAAAACCTATCGCAAATATGCAATTCCAATGCATGCAGTCATTTATATCTTTCCGATAATCGAAATTTTTAGTTAATTATTTAAAATAAGAGCAAAAAAATGCGTGTATCCCATAAAGTTTAATAAGACGAATTTCACCATAAACCATCTTAGCTTTCTCTGTACGAATAAACAAAGTATTCATTACAGATATCAATTTAGGGCACCTTTTTTTTCCGAGCTGAAATTGGTCGAGTTTTAATAAAATATGATGACTGCACTGTTTTTCTAAAAACTCTCTCTAAATGTAACAAATTCTTTCGTTGCTAATCATATCTTGTGAGAATGCAATGGATACTGTTTGTAGCATTTGCAACATCTGATTCAGTTTCAGCGTTAGCAACTATTCCTATTAAGTGCCTTTGCGCATGGCTGCATACTGAAGTGCTATTTTCCAGATTAACATGGCTTTCATAAAATTAATCAATTGCATATATAATATGTCATTCCTGTGAGTGCTGCAGTTCCAACTATCACATATAAAAGCAAATCTCAATTTTTTTCTCAAAAGTCATATCAAAAAATCAAAATTGCTAATCCAGATACGTTGTGCTGACTCATGGTAAATACGTTGAATCAGCATATTCGCAGATGTGAATAATAACAGCTTTATGTCATTGCTAATAAGTCTGTTAATAGGTCTTTGAGTCTTGACACTAGTAATTGGAAGAGATTAAATAAATATCGACTCTTTTCGCGAATCTGCTACATCAACTACACAGATCTGATATTTCGATGAAGGTTTAATAAATGACGTCCCACAAATAAATGGCCACACCTTTGCAATGCGGTGAACATGTTTATCATGATTACAACCCTTCCTTTTGATTTTCATTATCTGTTTCTAAAAAAAATTTAATATAAACTTTTAGAACTATTAGGACTTTTAAATAGGATTTCAAACAAAAGAAATTCTTCACTTTCCCATAAATCTGATTGGGGTTTTTTCTATAAATGTCTTTGTAGCTTTCCTAGTGCTACAGAGCTGCTATTTAATAATATTTTGTTACAAAGTAAACAAAGGCATCTGGAGCTTCAATTATCGTTAAAAAATACTACAAAGCCATATGAAGAATAATTGTGGATCATATTTACCTTTTGCTGTAGAACGAAAGTAGATTTTTTTTCGTTCTGATTATCAGAGTAAGATGTTGATGCTTTATCAATTCTGCAAAATCTCATCTTCTCAGAAGCGTTGCCTTCATTGTTTCGCCCTTACTCTTATTAGTATTCGTTTGAAAAAATGTATTTTCTAAACATCGAATATCATTGTAATGATAACTTGTAGGAACCAATAACCTTTTTGATCAAGGAAGTGTATCATTATAAAGTGAATTTATCAAAAA